>JANHFO010005176.1:68210-82392 GCA_032468095.1 Pareas carinatus
CTGGCTGTACACCGCCCCGAGTCCTTCGGGAGAGGGGCGGTATATAAATTTAAAAATAAAATAAATAAATAAATAAATAAACACCAGACAAACTTTAATCAGAAAACAATGTTCTAATTAAGGAACTACCAGGAGAAAATTACACCTTTACCAACACTGGCAGAGCAAACTCCTGCATATAAACAAGGAGCAAAGGCCACACTGGATAGCACTGATGATGTTGCCTAGTTGGATAATGAAATGTCTGCAAGCAAACAACCAAGTTGAGGTAGCACCAAGAACTCCACACTCCAGTCTTAAGCTACATATATGATATTTTGTTGATATGAAGAATAAGACCACCAATGATGGTATATGGCAGATTTATGAATGATTGAACTATGCATGATCTTTACTTTCTGTTCTTATACAACAGTCCTATGTGTAAAACTCCTATTAATACGCAAGATCAGACCACAACTCATTTTTTCAAGTGTATTAATGCTGCTGCTGTAGTAAGTCATCTATCCATAAGCATGTGCATGTACTGTATACAGGAATGAATTAAATTTTTCTGTAGCAAAAGTAGGAATTTCAATGGAAGAAGACTATCACATTTACTTTGAACATTATACTTAGAGAAAATTGGTATTAGATGCTTTATCATTATTTTATAGTCTTGACTGCTAAAATGAATAATTCTTTTTCCAATAAATAAAGAAATCCATAAATGTTGGCAATGTAATGGGGGTTGGATTGGTGGGTTTCTTTTATATGTGGCAATAATATTGTAAAGCTCAAAAATACTGAAAAATAATTCATTGTAGAATGGAAGTTGTAATTCCCTTACAACCTGAAATAATCTTACTAAATTTCGCTAAACCATGCAACCCTTCAAAATATAACTAATTTGGCATTAAATATATTAGTAGTTCTAAGGACCAGTGCTTTTTTGTCATAGAACACAATGAAACACAGTTCTGGCATCTTTTTTGCTTTAAATATAATAAATTAAATTTATGTTAAGAACTGAATATAGAATTTTTTAAATAAAAGATTGACAAGATGTGAGTTCTGGCACCTTTTTTCTTACAAAAAAGGCACTGCTTAAGAACTCTGTGAGCTAAAATTTTTTATTTCTTCTTCAGAACATTGGCGATCTAAATAAGGAGTACACTTTGTTTAGAATAATTTTTCATTTAAAAAGTAAATCTGAGATAGAATTCTAATTAGACTACAGTATTATACACGGAATCATGCCATGTAAAAATTCATTTTAAAGTTAATTTAAATTATTGATTTAATGTATTATTTATTATCTATGCTCTTTTTCAATGACTGGAACTGTGTTAATAATTTTTTTGCTTCAGGTTTGACATGACGTGTAAGTTTTGATTAAAATGGATATGAAATATCTTATAAGAGTCTAATGGTTTATTAGAATATATTAGTTTGATATTTTAGGTTTGTTGCTTGTTCACCCATATTTCACTAGATATTCCTGATTTTCCTATTTGTATCATTTTACCTCTTTTTCCCCATCCAATATATATATAATAATAAAATGAGGGATGGGGAGCATGTGCATCATTATGCCAGACATCAGCAGATGGTGCTGTTGAACATCAACATTTTTCAGAAACAGAAAAGATGAGATGCTATATTGATAATGATTTAGAGGTCCCGGGAAATGTTTTAAAAATGGATGATAATAGAACAGCCAGAGAATTTGCTTTTTTCCATTACACTTTGCATGCAGAAGGAGTTTTATTATTTACTTATATATTTCCCTACAAATCGTTCTTTGGAACATAAATGAAAATCCCTGGTGTCATAACATTTATAAGATGCATGAAACTGTTGGCTTAATATACCTATTCAAATAAACTCCTACAAAAGTAATGTTCTTTCCTGTTCTGCAAATTATGTCTGACTCAATTCTCAGATCTGCAAATTGAGAAAAAGCAGACCTAACTTTTTATATTATATCATCTTCCCTCACGGAGCACGTTTGATACAGTGGTTAAGGCACCAGACCAGAAACCAGGAGACAGTGAATTCTAGCCATACCTTAGGCTTAAAACCAGCTGGGTGGCCTTGGATCAGTGACATTTATCCCTAGGAAGCATGCAATGACAAAACTGCAGGGACTTGTTCAGGTGGTCAACAGAAGTCAAGATTGACTTGAAGGCACAAAATAATAATAATAATAATAAAGACTCAATACCTCATAGGAACAAACACGCATCTCAATCAAATTTACATGAATATGATTGCAACAATAAATACAAAAAATAACACACATTTATAATAAAATAAAAACATAGCAAATGCATCCTCCATTCTATGGAGCACAGTTTACTGACTCAGAAGAGGCATCAGGAGAAAATGGATGATCAGCAGAGTTTAGTAAGCTACAGAACATTCCTATGCAACACCAAAATTCTATGGGTGGCCTTGGCGTACAACATAGTTGAAAGGAAACTATTGTTCACTGCTGGTATCTGCTATGTAACTTGATGTTTTCATAGCACAGATCTCAAGCCTGGACATTGAAATTCTTGGCGTCAACAAACTGAAATAGATTGGGATGAGTCACTTCATGTCAGTGGAGCATCATATTTTTCTATGTAGACAAGAAGATCGTAGAAGAAATAGAATAACCATCATAATGCATAAAAGGCTGTCATGTACCCAACTATAAACCATTAAATAACAGAATAATCACAGTTCAATTCTAAGGCAATTCAATCAAAATTATGATGAATCAAACTCTATGTTCCAATCACAAAAAAGCAGAATAACAGAATAATAAAGTTGGAAGGGGCCTTGAAGCTCTTCTAGTTTAACCCCCTGCTCAGGCAAAAAACCCTATACCATTTCAGACAAATGTTGTTCAATCTCTTCTTAAAAACTTCCAGTGGTGGAATACCCATAACTTCTGGAGGCCAGTCATTCCACTGATCAATTGTTCTAACTCTAAGGAAATCTCTCCTTAGTTCTAGGTTGCTTCCCTCCTTGATTTCCATCCATTGCTTCTTGTTCTGCCTTCAGGTGCTTTGAAGAATAGTTTAAAAGGCTCTTTATGGCAATCTCTTAGACATTGCAATCTAAATTTTTATGTTTTCTGTACATCGCCTTGAGTCCTTCGGGAGAAGGGCGGTATATAAATCTAAATAAATAAATAAATAAATAAATAAATAAATAAATAAATAAATAAATAAATAAATAAATAAATAAATAAATAAATAATATTGGGATATTGCTATCATGTCCTTCTTTTCATTAAACTAGACAAGGTTTGATTGTGGTTGAGGTCATGAATGCATTGTTGCAAAATTAAAAGTTAAACTAAAGAAAATGAGTAAACTGATCAGACCAATAGTCTCATCTATAATAATATGATTATGTAGTGAGAGTACAGAATAGATATAAGATATTAGATTTAATAGAGTATCTGAAGTACTCTGAACCTATAGATGTGTGTTTAAATTTGTAGCAAAACAAAATTGAAATGCTAAGAGAAAAAGAGAATGAAATGGCTGTCTGCAGAACTTTACAAAAAAACAAAAACACCCAAATTGATGATGTGTATAAAGGTTTGATCATTGAACCCGAGCTGGACATTCTGGAAACTAAAGTTAAATGGGCCCTAGAAAATATTGCTAGTAAGAGAGCTACAGAGGTTGAGTAAATAGAATCTTTTCTATTTTGCAGAACCATTTAACATAAGATAATGCAATTAAAATGCTAGTTGTGGTTTCTAAGCATGTTCATAATGATCAAGAGTCTGGAAAAATCAGATTATATCCCAATACCTCCCCACCCCTTAAAAACAGTGCCAAAGACTAAAAAAACAATAATTATACTTATCTCATGTGTAGTGAATAATGCTCAAGATTTTTGCAATCTGATTTCAACCATAAAGGGAGCTGTACCTAAGGCAATTTGATAGAGAAGCTGGTGGCTTGCCCTGGCAATGCTGGTGGGAAGCAAATTAATTTCACAAAATATGAACAGTCTTAACCATAGGCTCAACTGGGAAAATGTGACCATTCTAGATCCAGACAAATCTAAAAATGCTAAAGAATTTCTAGAAGTCTGGCCCTCTGACAAATTAGTGAACAACAGACACATAGACATAAACAATACCTATCTACTGTGCAAAAGAGACAATCAACAAGCCAGAAGGGGAACAAAAAGACCCAAACACCTCCCCAACAGCAATCAGCACTCAGATGAGAATAGATAAACTCTAAGATTAACATCAGACCAACAATCAAGAAGTAAACAGAAGTAAACAATGCCCCAATCAAAGAACTGTCAAACAAGCTAACAATAAACAGCTCAACAAAAGAACCTCCAAAAACATTTCTGCAAACACTGACAGGGCAAGACACTAGAATATTTTACCTGAGAATGAACTCTATTCTTTAATAATTACTTTACTAATTACTTTATCTAGTTTGGGTAATGAAATGTCCAAACTCAGAGAGCGCCCAGAGACCCTAATTTCAACCCTGAGCTACAAATATTCACCTTTATTGCTAAGCAAATAATATTCCGAAGCTAAAGCAACTCACGGACCACTGGGTTTAGTGGATTAGGTTAGTCATAATAGCTCACTGGATGACTTGGGTGAATCTTTATTTTTCAGTGTAATCTTCTGTAATATTTATGTGGTTTCAGAAGAAGTGCTGTCATCTTGAAAAGCAAGAGTGTAACAATGGATGGTTACTTGTTATGTGATTGTGATTATTTAATGCTTATTAATAAATCTTGCAATCTGCTTTAAATTCTGTATCATTTCAGTGCAGAGCTTTCAGACCAACCAGACAGTCAGGGTAAAGAGGCATTTTTAATCTGTCTGAGCAATGAAATAATTATGCTGCTACTAGCTTATTTTCATAGAAGATAGATGGGAACTACACACAGATGTTGTATATCAGATACAGTAAATGAAAAACAGGCTTGATATTTCATTTTTATATCAATACTGGCCTATATACCTTTACTTATTTATTTTTATTTACTTTCAGAACTATAAGTCCTATTTATTTAAACTCCCATATAATCCCATCTTATATTGATCTTTTCTATTTTATTAAATTGGGAGGATTTTATCTCACAACTGAAGCATTTTGCAATTAGTTGTCCATTCTATTGTTTCAATTTAAAACATGCGACATTTCTCTCCACCATTATTGGTCTATAGATTCTAAATGATGGGTTGCATCCAAAATTCACATTATATTAAGTCATGGCAGAAAGCCATAAATCATGGTTTACAGAGAACTATTACTTAGCTCATATAAGCTAAGCTGAAAATAAACAAGCTATGTTATGTATAGACATTATGTTTGAACCAAGTCAGTAATAGCTAGCTACAATGTTATTTTTTTTCTCCTTTTGTCTTAAAGACCCTAAAGCTTTAAATTAAGAATCTCTTTCAAATACATAACCTAGACGAAAATGTGATCAATTTGTTCATCTATCAATTGTATGTATGCCATCAAGCTGGTGTCAATTTTTAGAAACCACACAGGTAGATTTTTTTCTAGGAGTATCCATCCTCAGATTCTTCAGCTCTTCCAACAGAATACCTTTCATTGCTTTAACTGAGTTTATCCAACTTGTTGCTGGCCATGCTCTTTTTCTCTTTCCTTTCACCTACCCTTAAAAGTCGTCATGGCAAAGTCGTTGGACTGCAGTATTGCAGGCTAACTGCCCAGAGCTAGGAGTTCAATCCTGACCGGCTCAAGGTTGACTCAACCTTCCATCCTTCTGAGGTCAGTAAAATGAGGACCCAGATTGTTGGGGGCAATATGTTAACTCTGTAACAGCATAGAGAGGGCTGTAAAGCACTATGAAGCAGCGTATAAGTCTAAGTGCTATTGCTATCCCAACCTTACAGACTTCTTTAATGAGATGAGTCTTTGAATATGTCCAGAGTATACTCATGTGAGGCTGTTCATCTGTACCTCAAGGGAGAGTTCTGGGTTTATTTATTTTTTTCTAAGACCCTGTTGTTTGCAAAACTCTTTCTCTCCTGCTTCTTCAAGGTCCAATTTTTACTTCTACAAAGTGTGCACATGCTTGTCTGCATAGTTCTGGTCTTTGTAGATATAGGCACATCTGAATATGTTTTGCAAGTCCTTCATTGCTACTTTGCCAAATGCCATGGCGTCTGTGATGTATTTTTAAATGCACAAAAAATATAAAGGCAAAACAAAAGTCTCATTGTTTTAAATGAATTCCTTTTTAAAAATTGAACCAATATCTTTAAAAGATAACGTTTTGAAATGCTATTTAACTCTCAGTAGTTTTATTGAAAATATACCCTTTAGTTTTATAGACAGGATATTATGTTTTGTTTAAGAAATTGTTCCCTTATGCTCTAGAGCAATTTAAGTTACTCTGTAATTGGTAACCTCCATAACAGAACTGTTTATTTTACTTATTTACTGCATTTATAGATTTAGTATACAAAGTAATGGATTGCATTTTTTGATTTACTGTTTTTGCCATATTTACATTATTGAATTTGGAGGGATAATGAAAAATACATCACAGCTACTTCTATTAGACAAAGGAAGGCTACTCATACATAGGAAATTCTTATAACTAATCCACTATCATGAATAGGACATATTTTTGAGAAGTAGGTCTTCCCATGTCTTAGAACCCCAATTCTAAAAATAAGTGCAAATAACCAGGAACAGGAGTTGAGTTCAAAGCACAAAGAATTTATTATTGCTACCTTTACACAAGAATGTGGTCTACTAACTGTCAAGCTAAATTGGCACTAGATAAGGGGCAACAGAATTCACGAGGAAGGTAGACTTGGGTGTCTTGTGGTTGTGCAATGACTCCAAACTGATGATGCATTTAACCCCACCCTCCAGCTCAGCCTGCTCATCTACTATACATAGGCTACTAATGGTTAGTGTAAGTTAGTACAACATTTCCTAAACAAGGGTTGTTGTGCAAGATGCAGGTGACAAGAGCTGAGAATTTTTTCCACTTGTTCTTATTTCTTACCTGCATCTACTCTTCCTTTATTGAGAGAAAGCTGCAAGAAAATCTTGACAACCTTAACATTTGCTTTCTTCCTCCTAATATGATTCATGTGGTGTATACAATAACTCATAACATGCCCTGCAATGTTACAAATGAGTCAACTTTTCAAAGACTGAATGGTGTTGGTGAAGTATTTCTCAGCTTGCCACAGACAAAGCTACAATCAGCAATTGCTAATCACCTTTATCAAGATGCACTGTATGAAATCGGATTGTGTAGTTATAGAAAAAGTAGGGCAGTAAACTCTATGGCAATTACACTTGAAAGGACTCATTTGCGAATGCGGTATCATTATCCTCACCCACTCAGGCCAGGCAAATCACAATGCTAAGTAGCAGCACAGCTGACTGTTATAACAGTGTTCTTAGTTATAGCATATTAAACAGAAAAGTTGGACACACATATGCTAAATTATTGCTTGTTTAACCACACAGCTCAAATACACACTGTATTCCATGGATTTGAAAGGATATTCCTTCGCTTTGCTTAAGAGGTTCCTCAAGAAACCTCTGAAGAAACCTGGAGATTATTAGGGAAAGGAAATATAAGAAAATAGATTTCTGTACTATGGTACAGCTGATTTTTGCTTAAAGACTAAAACTTGCATTAAACACTTTAGCAGCCTCAACAGGTGCCAACTCTAACCTGACCTTGGTTGACCCCAAAAAGTCAAGCAGGGATGCCTTCAGAAATTGGGAGTGTTTCACCACTAGAAGTTTTTAAGAAGAGATTGGACAGCCACTTGTTGGAAATGATATAGGGTTTCCTGCTTGAGCAGGGGATTGGACTAGAAGACCTCCAAGCTCCCTTCCAGCTCTATTCTGATTGGTTGAGGGTTGTATCCTGATTAATACCTACAATTCTTGAGCTGTAGGTTAGATGGGGACATCCGGGAAAAGGGCAGTGGTAAAACCTTTAGGATTTTTGCAAGGAAACTAAACATATTTCTCTTTGTAGTCCAAAAGAACTGAGTTGAATTTGAAGAACCAGGACCTTAAATTTTGATGGTGCAGATTCCTTTTTATGGCTCATTCCGGAATGCTGATTTATAAGAAACTGAATTTACAGTCCTATAATGTCTTAATCTGATATCACACAGTACATCCAAACTCATTGTACTTTATAGAACATGACTTGTGCTGCTAGATCACATTGATTATGGTATATTGGCATCCTGTATGTAGTGATCTATCTGTCTGTCTGTCTGTCTGTCTTTTTGTATAACTTCTTTGCTAGACCCAAGCACCGCGCAATAGGGTGAGCTTTTGTTCTTGCCCCAGCTCCTACCGATCTAGCAGTTCAAAAGCATGCAAATGCGAGTAGAATAATTGGTACCACTTTGATGGCTAGCTAGCAGTGTTCCATGCACTTCTGGCATATAGCCATGCTGACCACATGACCATAGAAAATGTCTTCGGACAACACTGGCTCCCTTGGCAAGAAACAGAGACGAGCACCTTGCCCTAGAATTAGACGTGTCTGGACAGGGAAACCTTTACCTTTAGCTTTGTTATCTAGTGGTAGTCTGGATTGCTGCAACTCAAAGTTGGCCTAGTCTGGATTGCTGCAGCTATTAAGTTGGCCTAGTGATAAAGGCACCAGGCTACAAACCAGGACATCAAAGGTTCTAGTCCTACCTTACACATGAAAGCCTGCGGGGTGACTTTGGATCATTTACTCTCTCTCAGCCGAACTCATCTCACAGGCTTGTTGTGGTGAAATAGGAGGAAGAAAGAGCATTACATATGTTCAATTCCTTGAGTCACTTATAAAAATAATATCTGTAGGATAAAAAATAATAAATATAAAAAAAAGTAATCATAGGTTCTGAGTAGATATGAGCAATAAGTTGTTCCTCCTAGTTCTCATGGTAAAACATTACTAGTATTGGTAAAGTGTGGGTTACTACTGTATTGTCAAGCTTCACTATCTCTGGGCAGGCACAGAAATGCATTCTTTGTAATACGGATCTGGCTCCCTTATAGACTCAAAACATAGCTGAGGAGGAGATCATTTCAATTCTTTTGATATGAATCGGAATGCAATTTTGCAATTCTTTGCTACATGAAACACTATAAATGAGATAAATGAATTTAAAAAGAGGCTATCTTTCTCAGGACTTACTTAAAGAGGCAGAAAATGAGATGTTACATGAAATTCTGTCAACCATGTATTAGCTACAGATTTTTCTAAGTATTTCATGTAAAGGCTCCACATCTGTTCTTTAAGTACACTACAAAACTTTGTTGTTTGCATCTCTATTCAAGTACGCGGGGAGGATGGGTGGATAACTCCTGGGCTATATAAATGAAGAAAAATTAGATAGTAACAGTGAGGTGCACAGAATCAACAATGTTAAGTTTGTCAGCAGATTTTAAGAAATTTATCTTTCACTTGCCCATCTGCAAAGGATTATTACCCGTTGCCTTGAGGGAGGATAAAACCGCAGACTGATACTGAACATTGTCATACAGTGGATAGACAAGATATTCAGAGCCATCAAAGCAAAATAATCATGTTAAAAACAGTTTGTCACTCTTGTAAGATTTAACAGCAGAGAAAGGAAACAGGAAGTTGAAGGCCCATCCATTGTGTGTAACTGATTTGTTCTGGGTTCTCACTTGAGACACAGAAGGCCAAAGTTGTTTGCTGGCGTAGATCACTGTAAGTCTATGGAAATTAGCAAGAGTGTCTCCGTTGTTCAATAATCTAAAATCTGATGCCGTGTTGCAGGCAGAGGAGGAGCTCTGTGTGTTTGTGTCACCACTTCCATTCAGGGGCATCACAACTGTGCAATGAAAGCCCCCTGCCCTCGTTTTTATTTTTAACCTGTGAGACAATGCACAATCCTGACTCTGCTCCTTGCAACAAAGTCCCACTTTATCTAGGACACTGAAGCATTATGTATTTACATTGGCTCTTCTGCCTGGAGAGTTTTCATGGTAGAATGTTGGCAGGAATTCCTTCAGGAGCAAAATCCATCAGCAGAAAACAGCGACCTGACCAGCTAAAGCGGTGCGGATCTAACAAAATAAACCGACTGCAGTACAATTCCATTCCCGTGCCACTGAAATAGCATAGAAAATATGACCTCGGGAGGGAATTGCTGGCGCAAATGAAAATCAGATGCAGCAACGTAAAGACCGCGAGGCATATGGCTCATCCAGATGCACTGAGATTTATGTACCTAAACAGAAAAGTGTGGCTTATATATCGTGCTTCTCCTAGACGGAGATGAAAGCTACTCCAGGAGCTTTCCAAAGAAGTGCACAACTAACAGTGGGGGAGGAATTTATTCACGCCATGCACACATACATATGTATGGGTGCACATGCACACAAGCGCATGCACAAATAGAGTCTGCTTTGGGCTCTGGAAAACAGGGACACCAGCCTCTTATTCACTGTTTCTGCCAAATAAGTGCCCTGGGCAACTTTCAGCTGGGCAAACATTAGAGGAAAAGCAGCAGCTTTAATGTGATTTCCCTCCTACACCCTTTCTGCTACACAGCTACAATTTTCTGCAGATTCACAGATGTGAATTGGGAGTTTTTCCAGAAGAAGTCAAGTTATAATGTGTGTTCTAAACAGCTCCTTAATTCCTTGCTGTTATGATGATTAAGTTTAATTAACTAATTAAATGGAATCCCAAATGTTCAGGTAATGTTTTTTGACTGAAGGAGTTTTGCCTGGTGTGGTTGAACACAGTATCCATAATTTTGTTAACACTACTCGTGTAGTAAGATACCCAGACATCTCCCACACCATGCCATAACTTTTTTAATTATCTTCTTTCAATGTTCATTTCTTTACTTTATGAAGGTGAACTATTAGAAAACCTAAAAGGCCATATCATCTTGGAGAAGGATCCATCTATGTGATCACTAAGAGTTGACACTGACTTGATAGAACATAATCAACTGATCAATCAATCAGATTAGGAGTTATAAATGGGCAGCAATATTCTGATTGCGCATATAATGCTAATTCATAAACTAAGGTTTAAAAAAAAACCCAATCAATTTCATACACATATCATACTAAACCAAATCCAAACCAATCAGAATATGGTTGACTGCAATGGGGAGGACCTAGTCAGTACAGATCAAACTTAAACCAGCTTTCTGTCAGACAGGAAAGACAGGTTTAGTAGCTGAGGTCAACAGAAAAAAGAACTAATAACAAAGATTTCTAAGTGTGGAAATTAACTAACAACTAACAACCAATTAATTGCTTTATTAACAGACTCTTCTGCTCATAATACTGATTTCCCCAAACCCTCTTTCCAAAATCTTCTTTCCCAAAATCTCCTAAAGCAGGAGAGTCCCGATCTTGGCAACATTAAAACATATGGACTTCAACTTCCAGAATTCACATGGATGGCTTGGGAGTTCCAGGAGTTGAAGTCCATAAGTCTTAAAGCTGACATAGCTGGATACCCCTGGTCTAAGGGCTAAGCAATAATTCCAACAGCAGGATAACGCAAGCTTTACAGGGTTTAGAGTTTTTCCATGGGTAAATATGATTCTGATGTTCAAAATAGGTTTCTTCAGAATGTCCATCTCCTCAGCCACACTGTAGGCCATGACATCTCCCCATCCTATCCTACTCTTGCAGGACCAGCTTTCTTTAAAATTTGGTTGCAATATTCAGACTTCAGCTCCACTATTGATCAGCTTGCAACCAGTATGGCACTGTCTGAAACAGGCATCTCCCTCAATCATATCCCAAGGCTAGGTGTTGGCTCTTCTTCCTTTCTTATTTATCGGTACTGCCTAGTTGTTAAATTATACTTGAAAAATAGCCTGGTGAGATGAGATCATTCCTTTCAACTATTTAATGTAGCAGCTTCATCTCTGTGTGGTTGATTTATGCGGTTTGCCAGAAAGGGGGCCAATCTGCATCATATTGCCACCTATAGTAAGGTTGGCTAACAGATCATTCTCTATGCTCAGGTTCAGTGACTGCACTTATAATCATACTAAGCCACGGCTTGCCTGAGCCATGATTTGTTAAACAAGCCAAAAACAAGCAGGTGACTAAAATAGCAATGATTTATTTCTTCTTTTTTTTAAAGAAACAACTCTTGCTTTGAATTTCTGTAGATTGAATTGAGGCATGGGGAAGGCACAAAACCAGAAAGGAATAATCTAGGGAAACTCCCATAAACCATAAATCTTTCTTTCCACAGCATATTAAACCACCATTGCAATTAGTGAGTCAAGGACTAGCTAGACTTCTAAAGTAGTTTACTGCCTTTAAACAAATCCTGGTTCATTGCTTCCCATACACAATGACAGTAAATTATAGTTTATCGTGTAAATGCGTCCAATAATTCTTGTACTTCTCTACTTTTTCCTCTAATATTTTCCTTCAGAATTCAGAATCAAAATCGGAATTTATTTTCGCCATGTGTGTCAGGACACACAAGGAATTTGTCTTAAGTGATAGTGCTCAAATTCAGTTACCCTCCCTGAATTCCTTACCTCTCAATTCCTTCTTTTCAGTACAGTGTTTCGGATTAAGACAATATGTCATCTATCTCTGTGTTTCTAGTCTTCTCATTTACGCAGGGAAATCTAGCATTATTAGATGACCCACGAGGGAGTGGCTGTTCCTGTGCTGGACATTTCCTTTTGAGTTGGGGGGTGCTTCACTGGTCCCCCAATTTTTCTTTCTCTCATGGATACTCTGCCCGTTTTCTTGCTTTCTGCCATTTTAATTTTACATAATCCCCTTCTTCCTTATCTTTTTTTTCTTTTCAATCTTGTACCAGTACTGCCTTGCTAAAAAAAAAAATCCCAAATAATTTAAATTGTTTTTAGCAAAAATAGAAAAAAACACATAAGGTGATTAAATATTTTGATCAACATCAACCAGCTGGGTATACATTTTTACATATCTTTCCTCGATACTTATTGATCTTGCTAATACAATTTCACACCTACTCCTTCCATCTCCTTGTCTAACCAGTTCCATGTTTTGAAGTGTACTGATTCTTCTTTGTCCTTTAACTTCTAAGTCAGTCTGTCCATTTCTGCACAGTCTAGAATTTTTCTAATTATTTCTTCATCTTGTATTATTTCTTCATTCTTCCAATTTTGTGCAAAAACAATTCTAGCTGCTCTCAGGACGTGTACAATCAAATATACATGTTGCTTATCTAACCCTTCTGGAACAATGCCTAATAGAAACAGCTCAGGTTTAAAATTTATCTGTTTTCTTATCATTTCTTGTAACCACTTATGTATTCTTTTCCAATATTTTTCAGCATAAGTACACATCCTGCCTTGCTAAATTGAAGCTGTGGACCACCAACTCTTTATTCCTTCACTGTGCTTGTTGGCCTGTCTTCTCTTTTCAACCCCCTTGCAAAAATATGAACCCTTAGGTGTGTGAACCATTTGATCACTGAACGTCATAGAATGAAGGGGAAAAGATTGCATGCATGTGGCAGGGAGTAGCTAGGGGGGAAAAGTCAAGGAAGCTTCATGGAAACTGGGGAGAAACTGAAAAAGTTTTTTCTGGGAATAATAAGAATTGAATGCAGTGGGAGTTTTATACACGCTAGGAAATCACTGTCAGGCCAGCCTTGGATCAACTGCTAGATTTTTAAGAAGTCTATTTTACAATGTTTTACAATGGAGTCCTCAACTTACAACAGCTTGTTTAGTGACTGTTCAAATTTACAATGGCACTCAAAAAAAGTGACTTAGGACCGTTTTTCACACTTAAAACCATCCCCTGCATTCCCATGATCACATGATTAAAATTCTGACATGTGGCAACTGTCTCATATTTATGATAGTTGCAATGCGATCCCCTTTTGCGACCTTCTGACAAGCAAAGTCAATGAGGAAGCCGGATCCACTTAAAACAACCAACTTAACAACTGGAGTGATTCACTCAACCACCGTGGCAAGAAAGGTCATAAAACAGGACAAAATTCAGGTAACAAAAGTCCCACATTAGCAGCAGAAATGTTGGGCTTAATTGTGGCCATAATTCAAGGACTACCTGTAGAGTGTGTGTGTGTGTGTGTGAGAAAGAGAGAGAGAGAGAGAGAGAGAGACAGAGACAGAGGCAGAGGCAGAGACAGAGACAGAGACAGAGACAGAGACAGA
>JANHFO010005177.1:27191-40239 GCA_032468095.1 Pareas carinatus
AACAGATACTAAAAGGGAGTCAATATTTTATGTTCTTGAGTAGTTTTTCAAAGTCAAGGAAACTCCACTTACCAACATATTTGCTTGTGCAACTGATGGAGCACCATCAATGACTGGTCGCTACCATGGGTGTGTTGCTTACTTGAAAAAAACAGTGCCAAATGTCTTTACCATTCATTGTGTCATTCATCACCAACATCTGGTTGCAAAAAACCTCAGTGATCACTTGCACAAATCATTACAGACTGTCATTACTGCAGTGAACAAAATTAAAGTACATGCTCTCAATGATCGACTATTCAGAGAGCTCTGTGTTGAGAAAGATGAAGATTTTGATCATTTGCTGCTTGCAGAAGTTTGTTGGCTATCAAACGAACGCTTTTACAATCTTTTTGACACTGTTGTGGAGTTTTTTGAAGACAAGAATGCTTTTCTCAGTGATGAACTCAAAGAGGTCAGGCATGACATTACTTATTTATCAGAACTGTTTGCAAAGTTCAATGAAGTGAATTTGCAGTTGCAGGGAAATGAGGCCAATCTTATTAAGGCCAAATTTGTCATCTTTACATTTATTTCAAAGTTAACTCTATTCAAACACAATATAGGCCATCGTGAGCTATACCAATTTCCGAGCTTGTCTGAGCTCGAAGAGAAAGATGGGGTACAAGATGATGATCTGAAAATTTTTTGTGACCATTTGGACATGCTGCATAAAAATTTGTCTGCGTGATATCAGAATCTTCTTTTGATGGAATTTCCAGATTGGTTGATAAATCCAAGAAGATGGGTAGTGGAGGAACAACTAATAGAGCTGGAAAATGACATTGAGCTGACGCCAAAGTTTTAAGAAATCGTACCAAGAGTTTTGGTTACAGAAGGAAATTTCTGATCGCTCTCCTGCACTATGGACAATGGCTAAGAAGCTCCTTGTTGCATTTCCAACATCATATTTGGCGGAACATGGTTTCAGTGCGGTCATCCAACGTCTCTCCAAACAAAGAAATCTACTCCAGATTACTGAACATGGTGATTTAAGACTCCTGCTTAAAAACTCCTTAAAACCAGACATTGGGAAATTGGTATCACTTCATCAAGCCCATCCATCCTATTAAGACTTTACTGAACAGTGAAGTAGTTACTAAATGTTACTGAGTTTACTAAGTTACTAGTTACTAAGGTTCTTGATAAATGAGTATCAGATTTTGAAAACCTGGTATCACTGTATCATGTTCAATTTTGTTGAATTAACATTAACTAAAAAGTTTTTAAAATTGGATTTTGAATAAATGTGCAATTAATTGTTACAGTTTTGAATTTTACTCTTACTATCTTCCTTGGGTCGTGCAAACTGCTATTCTAAATAATGCTATTCATAGGGGGTTGGGGTGGGGGGCACTGAGGATGAGTTTGTAGCACCAAAGGGGCGGTGGACTGAAAAAGTTTGAGAACCACTGTTCTGTATCCTGATATGCAAATTATCACTGTCCAGGAGATTTTAACTCAAGCAGGTGTTTTCTTATCAATTCCTTACATATTTTACCTGCATTTCCCTTCAGTCTCCTATGGTGTTGCTTTTGACAGGTTGGACTATTTTTACTTTTGTGTAATGACTTTTACAGATGCAAAAAAGCAGTACCACTTTCTTCCTGCTGCCCATTACCTTCTTGCCATCTTCTCCCATTAGTAGACCAGCCATTTTCATGACTTTCTTCTTGCTTCTTCCATATCAAAGAAAAATTATTCCTGACATTTGCTGCAAGTCTTAACTTATTCTGAGCCTTAGTCTTCCTGACACCATCCTTGCAGATTGGTATTTGGGTCTAATTATATGCCTCTCCATTTTTTATACTTTTACTTTTTGTCCCTCACCTTGTCAGAGACCTTTTTATGCAATCATGCTGGTTTTATCATGTGTCTCTTGTTTTTCTTTCTCTGTGGTGGTGTTTTTGTTTGGCCCTTTATCTCATTTTTCATGGATTCCATCAAACATCCTGAACTGTTTTTCTCTCTAGGATTTCCATCCTTCGAATCCTTCCTATTCTTTCTCCTAGTTTGTTGAATTAAGCTCTCTTAAAATCTAGAACATTAGTCATAGACTCATTTATTATTTTGTGTATACTGGATACAGCTATCTTTTCAGGGAGAAGCTATAGGAGTCAATTAATTACTTAAAATGAAAGCATGAATATTGTATGGTCTTATGATTATCATTATAGGGGTAGACACACCTTCCATCCCTATGATACCAGTTATAGACCATTCTAAAGATCTTGATTCTCTTTCCATATAATTTGGTATTTTTATAACTTATCTATGTTTTTTCCATATTCTTGTCATTGTTTACAATTTGATAAACTGATTTATTTATTGAATTGCAATTTACCCATCTAGCTATATCATTTATATATGTGCATGTGCACATGTATGTATATGTATATCATCATTCTAGTCATTGCCTATCCACTGCAGGATGAACATCTCTTCTGCATGTTTCTAACCAATACGGTCCTGAGCTTTCTTTTGCCAATTGTGTCCGCAATACTTGCTGATGTACTGATCCATCCTGTTTTAGGTCTTTTTCGTGAACACTTTTTATCAAATGGGATCTACTCCATGACTACCCTGATGATACTGCCATCATTTCTTCTTACTATATGACCAGCCCAATTTCATTGCAATTCTTTTACTTTCTTGATGATATTATGCTTTCGTTTGTTCTCTAATCCATATGCAGGTCTTTTTATCCTGTCTTGTAATGCCAAGCATGTATCTTTCCATGTATCTTTGTGCCACTCATAGCTTCTGTTTCAATTGTGAGGTTAGTGTCCATGTTTCACTGGCATATGTTAGAGCAGGTAGCACACTCTGATCAAAGACTTTTCTCTTCAGGCATAGCCGGAGGCTGTTCTTGAAAATTATGCTTAGCTTGCTGAATGCCTGCCAACCACATTTATTATGCCATTCAATTTCCTTTATTGTATCATCTTCCATTGAGATCCATTGACCAGTTCTTTTCCAGGTATTAAGATTTTTCTTTCTTTGATGAATTTATTAAACAACCTGGCTCTTTTTCAGCTTTATTTTTAAGACAAATGGTTCTCCTGCTTTGTGCAGCTCTTGTATGTGGCTTTGTAGCTTTTCTGGGTCTTGTGAGAAGAGAACATCGTCATCTGCAAATCTTAAGTGACTTAAATAGGTGCCATTGATTTTTATTCCATCTTTTGCCCAGTCTAGTTTGCGAAATACTTCTTCAATGCAGACTGAGAAAAGGATAGATGATATTGTATCACCTTGTTGGACACCTCATTGTATATTTATTTCCACTTTAAGGTCATTAAGATAAATTGCTGCCATTGTTTTTTCATGTATTGATTGTAGTAGGTTTATGTAGGCACTGTCTATGTCTTAGTTGAGCAATGCATTTATTATTGCTAGCTGGAATACTGAGTCAAACGCCTTTTCATAATCAATGAAAGCCATGCATAGAGGCATTATGTACTTGTGCCTTTCAATATATGCTGGACAACTTTGATGTGATTCATTGTGCTGTAACCTCTGACTGCTCCTTCGGCTGTGCATCATTTAATGTTTTCAATATTCTTTTTATTATTATCTTGGTGAAAACCTTATATGAATATATATATAAGATCTGAATTATATATCTTCAAGAAAATAACAAATGCTTAGTTCTGCACAAAAATAAGGATTAGTACTAGAAAATCTCAAGATACTGTTTATAACATCTAAATTTTAAAAAGCTCAAGAAGAAATTAAAACCCACTCTAAATCATGGTCACATCATTTGATGGCAATTTTTGTGATCTTGATTACCACTATTAACTGAATCCCATGGACATTAGGTTTCCACAACCCAAGGTCAGTGGGTAAGTCAGCAGGAAGTTGCAAGTTCCAGGCCTGCAGGCAAAGAAGTGGCTACTGCTATATGAGGGAGGGGAAAAGGGAATGCATGGGTTGCAGGAAAGAGTCAGAGAGGGTGCACAAGACTTACAGTGTAAGGACGGTGTGTGAGAGTGCAAGGGAGGGTACACAAGGAGTGGGATGGGTGTGTGATGATGCAAAAAGGTATGAGGGGGGTACACAAGAGGTACTGTGCAGTTTGGGGAGGTTGGAATAAGTGTACAAGGGGGTGAGGAGAGTGCAAGATATGTGAACAGAAGGGTTGAAGGAGGCGGCATAGAATGGTAAGACTTACCTCAGAAACTTGCAACCTTCAAATGGTGATTAAGTTGCAAATGGTGATCATATGATTGTGGTGATGTCAATTGACTGACATCAGGTTGACTGAGATAGAACAAAAATTATTGGTCATGCCACTACACACCATACAGACAAATTCATCAAAGCCTTGTGTTCAATGAATGGGTCAATCAACAAGCATACTGATCTGCAACCAGCCTATGAGTCTGTTAGACATCGGATCAATTGAGTGACCAACCGACAATAGCACCAACCACCCGCCAACTCAAATGAATTCCAGTCAGGATGACCTCACCACCAGATGACCCTCACTCTACATGATTAGTCAATCACATGGTCAACTGACCACATAAGAACTATAAAAAGCAGAAGAGAAGTGAAACAAGAGATGGCAACCAAATTTCTGCTGATGATGTTGCATAGTATCAGACCTATTCCAACTTAGACATTTAGGCAAGAAAGACCCTCGACTCCATTTAGTTGAAATGATAGGTTCTTTTACTAAACTTAAGTGGTTGCAATGAAAGTAAAGCTAGATCTAAATATTCTTATGCAAGTGTTATACTCCCCCCCCTTTCCTTTACCCTCCCCCCTTGACCAGTCCATCAGTGTCCAATAGGATGCCTTTATAATGTTTTGGGAATGACTCAAAGCTTGTGAATGCAATTTCACATTCAGTTGCTAGACCAAGTGTCCTTGGAGGCTGGTTTATTCAGGTTTGGCACATCTGCTTCTTTGTCAATATGTCTACCTTCCTGCCATCTGTCTTCTCATTCCCAGTTACTACCTCAAATTCCTCCCCCTCCCTTGCAATTTGTGGCAGGATGCCAGCAAAGTGAAGAAGTTGGAGATAGCAGACCTGACATTCTGCTCTCCATAACAGGCACATCAGTCCTGCAAAGAAAAAGAAAATATCCCTCTCACAATTACTGCTATTAATCCAGATTTCACCTGATCTGTATGTGTACTTTTGTTTTTTCTTGTCTAGATGTAAAACTTTACTTTTCTCTACATTGAATTTCATTTTGTTAGATAGAGCACAGTGTTCAAGTCTAACGAGATACATCTGAATCTTGAGCCTATTTTCTAGGGTATTGGCTCTTCTTACCAGCTTAATATCACCTGCAAATTTGATAAGTTCTCCTTTTCTCTCATCTAAATCATTTATGAAGATATTGAAGAGTACTGGGCCTAAGTAGAAACCTTGTGGTACTCCACTGCTTACTTCTTTACTCCTTTAGAATTCTGGGATGTAATCCATCAGGTCCCGGTGATTTATATCCTTCCAGGTTACACAGTTGATCTCTTATCATTTTCTTGCTCATTCTTATTTCTAGTCTGTCTTTGACAGTTATGTTTTTGGTAGGTTGAGCTATAGTTTCTTTTTGCATGAAGACCGATACAAAGAATGAGAAGGAGCTCTGCTTTCTCTCTACTGTTTGTTACTTCCTTGCCATCTTCTCTTTAATGGACCATTTCCTTGACTTTTTTCTTGTTATTTGTTTGTTGAAAGAAACATTTTTTAAAATCATTTTTTACTTTTGTTGCTAGCCTTTGTTTATTCTGGGCCTTTGCTTTCCTGACTTCGTATTTGCAGATGCCGATATACTGTCGTAGTTATGTGTCCCTCTTTCAATTTTTGTACTTATCCTTTTTGTCTTTCAGTTTGTCAGAGAGATCTTTGTGCAACCATGCTGGTTTCTTCTCTGGTTTCTTCTTTTACTGTGCTGTTGTGCTGGACTGGACTTTTGTGATAATACTTTTCAGGGTTTCCCAAGTTTCTTGGGTTGTTTTCCCCTTTAGGATTTTCACCCAAGGAATCTTTCCCAAGCTCTCTCTGAGTTTGTTAAAGTCAGCTCTTTCAAAATCAAGGACTCTGGTGTGATTATGTTCTGTTGCTTGTGTTTGTATTATATTGAATTCCAATATGAAGTGGTCACTCTCACCCAAGGTTCCTCTGATTTTGATTCCCTCTATCACTTCTCTGTTCATAAGAATTAAGTCCAATATGACTGTCTGTCTAGTTCTCTCATCTACCTTTTGGACAACAAAGTTGTCAGCTAGGTTGATCAGGAACCTGTTTGAGCTCTCACTTCATGCAGAATTAGTTTTCCAATTGATGTCTGGGTAATTGAAATCCCCCATTACTATTGAAATGTGTTTCCTACATATGTTTGTTAATTGGTTAGCAAAGAGTACATCTATTTTTTCGGCTTGGTTGGATGGTCTATAGTATACACCTATGACAATGTCATTCATTTTTTCTTTTATATTGGCCCATATGCATTCTAGGGGGTTTCGTCTTTGGTTTTGTACATTTTTGTAGCAATGTAGTGGTCTTTTACATATAATGCAACTCCACCTCCTCTTATGGATTTTTTGAACAGTTTGTATCCTTCTGTCTGTACATTCCAGTCGTGGATTTCATCCCACCAAGTTTCAGTAATTGCAATTATGTCATATCTACCCTCAAATAGTAACAATTCAAGTTCACCCTATTTGTTCCCCAAGCTTTGAGCATTTGTATATAGGCATTTGAGATTTTTGTGTCTGGCTCTATGTGTGTTTCTTATATCTCCTATTTGGTGTTTGAATTTGTCTGCCTTCCCATCGCTTCTTACCTAGTTATTTGATTGATTTTCTAGTGGTTTTTGCTTGGAATTAGATCCTGGAGCTCTTAAAGATTGGTCACTCTCTCACCTCAATTTTAGTTTAAAGCCCTCCTGATAAGCTGAGCTAGTAAGGAAAATTTGATATTTCTTTTCTAGGCGTTTGCTTGTTTTCTTCCAGGGTGAGTCTATGATATCGATTGTGTCAGAACTTGTAACAGACATTAATTCCAGGAAGCACACACACAAGTAATTGGTCATAGCGGGATTCATTAAACTTCTTTATATATCTTTAATAACGCATATACAATTTCAAACAGGAGTAAGTACAAATAGAACACAGCAGAACACAGGAGAGAGCAGCAAGCAGTTAGGGCACGCCCAGACCCTTTATATCAATCTCAAATAGTCCTCATTGGCTGACCTGTTTCCATGCAGACATTCTAGGCCATGAATTCTCTGACACGCCTCCCTTCCTGACTGGAATGGATGTAAACCCAAACATAGTTCAAACCTCTCCTTATGCTTTCACCTTTCACTGTAGGTACAAATACTTCATTATAGTGCACATCTTTTAACTGAAAAATCTTGTGCCAGTAACCTTGCTTTATATTGCACTTCATTTTTGGACAGTACCTTCCTTTTGTATACCCACTTACAACTTACAGTTTGTTACTCTTTGGCAAAGGCATAGATGTGAACACTTTCTGTTCATCCATGTATTTCATTTCTTTATCCATGGCTTCTTTCCACTTTATTTGTTCAGATTTTGGTAATGCCAATACTTCTTTATACAGTAGTTTCTTGACTCATATCACACATTGCACACCTTTACTTTACAAGCAGAATACCTGTCAGGTTGGATCCTTTTATTCCATTGCTCTGACCTACATGACATTGACTGCTCCTGTGCTTCAACACTTTCTTGCTTTGTATTTTCAGCTTCTCCTCCCTGAACACTGACACCATCAATCGCTAAGTGAATTACTGTAACTAAGTGGATTACTCCAAAAATTTGCATCAATTTTGTTCCAATTTTGTTTTGTAAAACTAGCAAATCTGGAAATGCCTCTACTTTTGTTCCCATCGCTAAAACCCATAAACCTGATTTTCCTAGCCTTTGGTTGCTCTTTTCTCCTGATTGTCTTTGGAATATGCACTCATATATTGCTTCCGAATCCTTTAAATGTGCTAGAGATGGTTTTCTCCCATATAGCACTGCATATGGAGTATCATTAATGGAGGAGCTCAACAACCTATTAATTAAATATTTAGCAGTCAGCATGGCTTCACCCCAATATGACCTGCTCAGACCAGAGTCTTCCAACAGTGAGTCCTTCTTGATTTGTAAGACTCCATTCCATCTCTCTGCAATATCATTCTCAGCTGCTGTATATGGATTTGTGCGTCTGTGTTTTATCCCTAACTGATTCAACCATTGTTGAAACTTGTTGACAAATTCTGAACCCCTGTCAGTTTGCAACTGACACACCTGTTGTTTGTATCTTTTTTCCACAAAGCTTACCCATTGCTTAAATTTCTATAGCATCTCTATTTTTCTCTTCAGTAAATAACAGAACCCAAATCTGTTGTAGTTGCCTACTATGACTAGCACATATTTTACTCCTCCCAAACTGGCTTGCATTAGCCCAACCAAACTCTTATTATCTGCCTTGTTCTGCATTTGCTCACTGGAAATGCCATGGACTTTGATGATTTGCACACTGCACAGCCCAAATATGTCTTACACCCATTCTGCAAACATTTGCATCTTTTACAGAACTTTGAAGCTGGCAGAGTCAAGCTTCCTGCATAAGAGATGAACACATGAGTCATGCTTTGCTACATTTCCAAATATTTCTGCACATTAAACCTTTTGTCCCTGCAACACATAAAGATTATCTTCTTTCATGCCCTGTGCACATACATTTCCATTTTTCTTAATGAGACATCTACTATTTACAAATGTGGTCTCATATCCTTGCCTGTCTAAACCAAAGATACTTAACTCTGCTGATTGGGCCCTCACCTCAGGAATTTCATCTCATGACTTTTAAACTGCCGCAATTAAACAAGCTTTAACGGCCTCCAAATGCAGTTCATGCTCTGGCCTGCTCTCAAACACTCCAGAAACTGTATCCCACATTTCATCTCGACTGTTTAGCACCAACAGCACTTTTTGAGATTCAGGAATATGCATTCCACGCTTGTCTAATTCCATAAACAAAGTTTGCATCTTCACTAAATATTGTTTCACAGATTCTCCTAGTTACAAATGTGCTCTGTACAACTTTCTTAATAGTTGCACATTATTGCATGCAGACATATTTACATGTACACTTCTTAATTTCAGCCAGACTTTGTTTGCAGTCTTTAAGTCTGCTACATTAATAAACTGTTCATCTTCTAGATGTAAGATGATATATGCCATTGTTCTGCAGCTGCCAATGGTGTCGGGAGGATTAACAACAATATCCCACACTTCCTTAGCCTTCAGGAAACATTCCAGCTTTGCATCTCAAATTATATAATTCTACAGTCCCAAACGAGGCAAAGAGTTCTCCTTAAATTCAACAGCCATTCTGCAAGTCTTCTCTGCCTTGTTTCTTCTTTAAAGACAGGCAGTCTCTCAGCTAAATTTCAACTCAGTTCTTTCGTGTGCTATGGGCCCATAATCTGTCAGAACTATTGTGTTTCCCTGAAAATAAGACACTGTCTTATATTAATTATTGCTCTCAAAGGAGCCCTAGGTCTTATTTTCGGGGGGGTGTGTCTTACTTTCCGGGATACACGGTAGATCGCCCACCCCTGAAAAACACCTGGCTCCCCCCTCCCTGCTATCCCTGGGTGCTTCTTACCTCATGCAGAATAACTTCATGCAGGACAGCAGTGAGGCACCTGGGCTGGGCTGCTTCCAGGGCTGCGAATTCTCCACGCAAGTTCCCAAAGCGCTTTACAGCTGATTGAAAGAGCGGGAATTTGGAATCCTGGAGGTTTCAGCCAGCCGATCTCTCTGCAGCCCTGACTTCAGAGTATCATGAGGCAACTTACTAAGGGGCATCATCTGTGTTGGTGTCACTCCCCATCAGGGTCCTGATGGATGTGGTTAGAATTCTTGTGTCATCTCTAGGTGATGGGGTGAACTCAAAAACCTCTATTCATTTTAAGGCTATCTCCCAGGTTCTTGGGGTGTTTTCTCCCATTTTCTTTGTGGTTTCTGCAGCTGGATCAATGCTCACCAGTCAGCTCTTTCCCATATTTGAAGCATCCAGTGAAGCGGCAGTATGAACTTTGCTCTTGTCCTCCTTGCTTTGGAGTATCTCTCTTCTCTGTTTGATCTCCACCACCCATGGGTAGGATGATTGTGGGAATGGAGCGGGTCAATTTTGACTTCAGCTAGAACATTCTATCCATGGAGGGTACATGGGGTGCCTCTGGAAATACAGGTGTTATAGATGTCATCATTTAGCCTCTCTTCAAAGCAGGCTATCAGCATATCTTGTGGCAAATCAATCAAGCTGCATGCCAAGGTGCTGCTGTCCCTAGCTTATGGCGTTGATTCTAGTTCTGGATTTTCTATTCACAAGGGGGCATCTCTCAATGCAGTTTCACATACAGTTTCCAGCCAAGTCTCTTTGGAGGCTGGTTTATTCTGGTTTGGCACCTCTGGTTCTTGTCAACATGTCTTCCCTTCCATTTTTTGTCTTCTCATTCCCAGGCGCACATGTTGCTATTCCAAATTCTTCCCCCTCCCTTGCAATTTATGGCAGGATGCCAGCAAAACGAAGAGACTGGAGATGGCAGACCTGACACCTAGTCTGGTGACAAAACATTCAGAAACTATACAACAATCTTGGAGAACAAACCATTGCCAACATCTACCACTCAAGCTACAAATATTTTCCATCATTTCTTAAATTTTGTTTCTAGACTGCTTATCTCCCTCAAGGAATATATGACAAATGCCTGGAAAGATTTGATATTATATTACTGATAATACAAGAGCACCTCCAATTAACTTGTTTTTTTGGCTATTTGTAATTACAATTCACCAATAAGGGAAAGCTGAATCTGTACACATCATATTGGTAACTTACTGTGACATTTTTTTTCTGTGACTGCACCTTTTCCATCACTGCTTTGTTTTTTGGGACAATTTTCACAAGCCACCTGGCCATATTTTCCATTATAGGATCCAGCAGGACACAAAATACAGGTTGTTCCATATTTTGCACTGAATCTACCGGGTGGACATGTCACTATTCCATTTAAAAAAAGAACAAAACAATTTATCATATAACAAATTATATAGAATATAGTAATTTATATACTTGTCTTCCATTGAGGACCTGTATACTGCACAAGTCAGAAAGAGGGCTGTGAAAATATCTACAGACCCCTCACATCCTGGCCATAAGCTGTTTCAATTTCTTTCTCAAGACGACACTCTAGGGCGCTGCATACCAAAACAACTACACCCAAAAACAGTTTTTCCCCATGCCATCACTTTGCTAAACAACTAATTCCCAAAACACTGTCTTATGCCCTAGGATATCAAATTATGTAGAAGGGCTATATTACTATTATCCTTCTCATTTTTCCTATTATCTATTCCTTTAAGCATCTTATTTATTTATTTATTTATTCATCCATCCATCCATCCATCCATCCATCTATCTATCTATCTTTCTATCCATCTATCCAGTTTTTATACCGCCCTTCTCCCGAAAGACTCAGGGCGGTGCACAGCCAAAATAAAACACAATTATAAACACAACACTAAAAAACCCTTAAAAGAATTAATACATCGGCTGGATAAAAATTAAAATTGCAATTAAAATTTAAAACCGAATTACCCTATAAAAGAGGGATTTATGACTGTCGCTTTGTTGTTTGTATGATTATATTGATTGCTTTTATTTAGTATGACTATCACTGAGTGTTGTATCTTATGATGTATGATTATTGTATTACAATTACGATAATGATTTATCACTTGTTGCTTGTATGTATACTGAGAGCTTATGCACCAGAGACAAATTCCTTGTGAGTCTAATCACACTTGGTCAATAAAGAATTTTATCCCATCCCATCCCATCCTATCCTATCTCTCCTTGATTACTTTCCAACCATTGCTTCTTGTCTTGCCTTCTGATGCTTTGGAAAATAAATTGGCCCCCTCTTCTTTGTGGCAGCCCTTCAAATATTGGAACATCTGGTTCTGTCTCCCCTGTTCCTTCTTTTCACTAGACTAGCCATACCCAATTCCTTCAACCATTCATCTTATGTTTTAATCTCAAGACCCCTAATCATCTTTGTTGCTCTTCTCTGCAATTTTTCCAAAGTCACATCTTTTTTATAATATGGTGGCCAAAACTATGCAGTATTCCAGTTGTGATCTTACTAAGGCATTGTAAAACAGTACTAGTATTTCATGTGATCTTAATTCTATCCCTCTGTATATGAATTCTAGGATTGCATTGACTTTTTAAAAGATTTTTTTGTTGACTTATAGAGTGCAATAGTGGCTTGTGACTTGTTTATGGATTCTTGGTTTATTCCAGCTTTGTCTTTTTGCCTGAAAAAGAAAAAAACAATGATGATTTTTTCTTTTTTCCTGCACAAGGCTAAAGCAATTTAAAGGAGGGAGTAAAACCTAAAATCAGTTGCAATAACTACAATTGCAAGCTCATCTTCAAGCTGAACCTTTGATTATTTCTGAGTTTTTCAACAAACTATGCTTGAAACAAATATGGGTATTTGATTAATTTCAGGTAACTGACATGATTATCTATAGTTAAATCTTTTCAGAATTTTTACATGTTTTTTCTTCATTACTGAAAAAGCACATATGCAAGGAAATTGGTGGTAGGGGATTTTAGCAAAGTTTCCTTTTAAAATCCAATTCATTAAAAATATTTTAGTTCTTGATTCCGCTTTCGGTGACATCATGTCTATACAACTCAGGGATCAGAACTCCGATCCCCAAGTCAGCTTCAGCATTGTTTCCAAGAGCCGTTAAGACTCTGAGAAACTCGGACTTCCGGTTGGCTCCGCAGCGGCGAAAGACGGGCTTTTCAAGCTCGCCGGCTTCGGGATCGCGTTGAGCCGCCTGACAGCTTAAAAACAGCTGTAAGGCGGCGGAAAAGCCTTCCCCTCGGGTGAAGAGGGGGGGGTGAGGCCGGATCGAGGGTTTGAGATCCTCCTGAAGTCCCTGTTTT
>JANHFO010005178.1:14462-25166 GCA_032468095.1 Pareas carinatus
AAGAAGAATCATAGCTGAAGATATTCTTGTGAGCTGAACCAAAAATCCTGGCAAGCAGAGGCATGTACCAGTGCACGTTAAAATGTCATAATGGCAGCCCCATCTGTGCTACTAAGCCTTGACTCTACTTGCAGGAACTCAATCACGCATGGACACAGCCATCATCTTGACTTTTTAAACTTCTCTGCATGGATGTTCCTACTAGTAGACAGAAGGGACTCAGGGTGGTGCACAGCCAGATTAAAACATAACAAACGTACAACACATATTAAAATTATTAAATATACACAACAGTGGCTCAATTTAAGATCGTAATTTAAAACCAATTTATACCAGATATATAATTTTAAAAATAAAATTATAAAATTAAGATAAAATTAATAGTAACTTGTAAGCGGAAGGAAGGTGTGGTTAAGTCAGACTGGCCTGGGTGAATAAGTGCGTTTTTATGGTGCGGCAAAAGACATGGAGGTCCGAGATAATCCGAATCTCTGGGGGGAGATCATTCCAGAGGGTGGGAGCAGCCACAGAGAAGGCTTTTCCCCTGGGGGTCGCCAGCCGACATTGTCTGGACAGCGGCACCCTGAGGAGGCCCTCTCTGTGGGAGTGGACGGGTCAGTGGGAGGTATTGGCTGGCCGAATGTGGTCCTGTAGATAGCTGGGTCCTATGCCATGAAGCGCTTTGAAGGTTATCACCAGCACCTTGAAGCGCACCCGGAAGCCCATCCCTTCTTTATATGTTTTCGCTTTCTCTTCTCTGCACTCTTTCTAGAGTCTCCACATCTTTTTTTTACACTGGTGACCAAAACTGGATGCAATATTGCAAGTGTCTTACCAAGACATTATAAAGTGGTATTAACAACAGATAACTTTCCCTTGTTCAGATTTTAGTTGCCCAAAGCTGTCTCGCTTTGCTTACACTTTTCAACACTGAGATTTTATAAGGAACATTCATTTGTTGTATGTTCCCAGTGTCAAAGCTGCTTAAAAGTGGAAAGCTGTCTTTGCAGAAAGGGCAACTATATGTTACAGTATATGTGGAGGGCATAGGCACTTATACTGTAACAATTTAAATACTGTATGTGCAGTCTTCCCTGGGGAACATTTTCCTTAAGTTACACAGTAAGGCTTGGCATGTTATTTTCATATTTACAAGGTCAATTCATACAACGGCAATCCCATCTGTGCTTGTGTTGCATTTCTGTTCACCTTGGATGCTGCTGGCCCGCCGGGTGTTCAGGCAGCAGCTTGAACGTGATAATGCCCATGTACAACAAGACAGCCAAGAAAAAAAGTGAGCATGGCATGTGCCCTCAACCTGCAGCGAATAATTGGAGCTTTCAAACCAGAACATGGAAAACACCTGTTTTGACTGGCTAACAGCCAGAATCCCATAAAAGCTAACCATAACACCAAGGCGATCTACTGGAAGCTTGGAAACAGCCTTGATTTTTGCTTTTCCATCCCATCTGAAGCTAAAGCTCTGGCCCTTGCGTATCTTCCAACTGATTTATAAGAAAAGAGCGTTGAGCAAACAGGATTGCAAGAAAAGAGCAACTGCCTTCAGGTTTGGCACAGAGAGGGAAGATATCTGATGCCCTCTGGAGTTTCCAGGAAGAAAGGATGTATCCAGTGGAAAGCTGACACCTTGGTTGGTGCATGTTGTTTTTTTTAAAGGAAAAAAAATCATTAATTCCAACAACTGTCTTTCAACTTTGGCATTGGATGGTATGTATGAGCTTTTATAGTCTTCATTTTTCCTCCTAAAATGCCCCCGAAGCAGAACAGAAAGAAAATGCTTGTGGGATGCGAGGAGGAGATGAGCAACTTTAATTCAGAACTGTCTCCCTCCTCAGAAAAGCAACAGTCCTCGCCAAGTACAAGCAGGGCTCAACTTAAAACAGTTCGTTTAGCGACCGAAGTTGCAATGGCACTGAAAAAAGTGAGTTTGGGGGTGGGAAAGTGTTTGTGGGGGGGAAATGTTTTCATCCTTACAACCATTGCAGCATTCCCATGGTTCAGATGATCAACATTCAGACAGTTGGCAACTGACTCATACTTATGACGATTGCAGTGTCCTGGGATTACGGGATCCCCTTTTGCAACCTTTCTGGCAAGCAAAGTCAATAGAAAGCCGGATTCACTTAACAACTGGGTTACTAACTTAACAACTGCGGCGATTCACTTAACAACTGTGTCAAGAAAGGTCATAAAATGGGGTGAAATTCATATAACAGAAGCCTCGCTTATCAACCGAAATTATGGGGCTCAGATGCTTTCATAAGTCAAGGAGTATTTCCTTCCAGCTCTCCCGTAATCCTCCTAAGATGGGGCTAGAGACTCCCTCAGGGCCAAAGTGAGTGAAGGTGCTAAGGCCCTGATCCTGGGGTCCTCTCTGTGCAGCATAGGCACAGCCTTATGGGTCTCCTACTAAATGCAAGTTCTGACAAAGGAAGGGAAGAAGCTCCAAGTAAAGGCTGGAGATTTAAGGAGTAAAACACAAGCTAATCTCTCAATTTTATTAATAAGGCTGTTTTGAGTCATAAAAGGGAAGGGATTCTTTTTAACAGTGTGATTTCTGGTCTTAGAGCATTACAAGGAATTTTGACACCATGACTTGATTAGCATCCTTTCCCTCTTCATGACTCAAAACTATACATTTCCTCAACAAGGAAAAAATGAGAGAGAAACATTGTCCCTTTGCAAGTGTTCGTGATTCCTGAGAACTGCGTGGCTCTTTCTTGCCAAATGAACATAAGAAACGGCAGCTGATTTTATGTGTCGTTTCTTGATATCAGGTATCATTTATGCCCTTTGAGCGATCTGTTTTCATACATTATCTTGAAGGTCAGCAAGATACTCCACTCAGGATCCTTGAGCTCTTTGCTTTCCACCAAACTGCCTGATTAAATATGCTGCGATTGCTAGAAACAGCTGGCAACATTCAGCTAGCAGTTAATTCTGCCAGGATGGAGTTGGAAATCAAGTGACGCCTTATAACATAATGAAAGATTGATAGTGGCGCTAAACCTTACGTGCAGAAATAAACAGTTTCATTTGCTCATTTAGTCATTGCCCCATTTCGTTTATTGTTTAAAGGGAAACAAAGCATCCAAAGCTATAAGCCAAGACAGGAATGTTCGCTTGCTATCAACTTGGCTAACCAGCAAGAGCCATGCGCAAAGCTTCTCTCATTTTCCAGGCACCCCAGTGAGTGCTATAACGCAGTGCCTGTGATCCTCATTTGCTCTAACATCCAATTATTAACATCTGCTGTGTTAATAAATAAATCAACAGAGCAGCCATGCATCACTTTGCTTGCAAATAACGGTACATCCCCTATTCTTGTTTAGAATTGTAACTTTTATCATACTTTCAAGTAGGTTCAGATTTTCAGTGCACTATGATAACCACCTGATAATAATAATAAAAAAGATAGCAGACTGTTAGCCTCCCAAAATCATGTACCACCATATAAATTTACTAAATGCATAACACTGGCCCCAGATGGAACCCCAGTAGAACTTTCTGAGACTTGTGCTATGACATTTTTAGATGTCCGCTGAAAACCCATCACTTTTTCCATGCTGGCTGGGGAATTCTGGTAGTTGACGTCCACGTACCTTTCGAGTTGCCAAGGTTGAAAAACGCAGCTATACAGGAATGATGAATGGCAGTCCAGCTTCTGCTTGTACACCTCCAAGGAACCTGTCACCTGTCTGAATAAATGGGTCTTTTACTGAACTGTTCTCACTATTAGGACTTTGTTCCCAGCATTCAATCAGATTCTACCTTCCTGTGACTTAAATTCATTATTCTGTGTCTGGCTTTCTGAGAAATAGAGGGCAGGACTTGATCTTCTTCTGAGCCATATCTTTCAGATATTTGACGAGTAGGAGGATAAGCATCCTTCTAACTCAGTTTTCTCCAGACTTGCCATCATAATCACTCTTCGCAAAACATTGTAACTGGTTCCTAATAATCCTTATTACTATTCTCTGGCTATATTTCAGCTTCCTCAATTTTCTTAAATACAGAACTAGCCCAGAACTAGCCCAGAAATGCCCAGAACTAGCACTCCACTTGAGATGGAGACTCTAGCATGAACTTCTCAACCAAAAGGGAAATCTCAGAGAGATGGCTACACCAGCCAAGGAAATCTCTTTTCTTCCTGTAGGGCAAACAAGGACAGACCCTACACTCTGACCTCTATAAACCCAATTCTCCTTATGCTGGCCTTTGACTGTACTATATATTTGATTGATTGACTATAAAGGTCCTCATGTTTGTTTGGGTAGGAGAAAGATTTCTCCTTTTCCTGATGCCCCTCTAGTTTATGCTTATTAAACTTCAGCAAGAGTTAGATCTGAAAGCTATGCATCCAGTGACCTGTGAATATTTATCAACAGCAAGCTCTTCCTGTGTGTGCAAATTGGTCCAGTTTGCATTGATTCACTGTCATGCCTTTAATTAGCATATGTATCCCAAGTCATAGCCACATTCCCCTCACCAGGTGTTGCTGTACATTCACCCTTCATCATTTATAATTATAGTCCCACAGTTACAAACGTCCATGCTTAATGTGCAGATTTGCATTTGTATTTATGATGTGCATTATATACTGTATGCCATTGGGCCACTCCTGTCTTATCCAGTAATAGTGTTTTCCCTGCTGTCCCTGGTCAATGGATGCCATGTCATCATGGAAGACAGCTAACTGTCCATTGTAGACTGCTACAGGTTCATTGTAGTTTGCTAAAACATGACGACTGAAGTTTCCTCAATGGGAATTAATGAAAAGGGGATCATGAAAACTGAGGCTCCCTCTCAGATTCTTTTCAATGGGATCCCCAGCTCAGATGATATTTCTCCAACTCAAAGGTTACGTTGGGAAGAGAGGCAGAAAAAACATTCTTGCAAATGAAGTGAAAGGAGGAGTGGGGGAAGCATTGTCCAGTCTGGAGTTAACAGGAAATGAACTTACATAGCTATAAAGAAAGTGTCATTAATTGCTGTTTTGCAATCCCTCAGATTTGAGAAATTCCCATTTTCCTTATAGGCCTATGTGAGCCTGTCTTGTTCTCTATCCTCTTGTACATAAAGCAAATATTGACGTACATGCAAATGATACAAAGCTATCGTATTTGCATGAAGCCGTAAGTCAAAATGAGATCCATTTGGTTTTAGCATAATGTGCTGTGTGGATTTACAAACCCTGATTTATGGCTTAGAAGAGGCTGTAGGTAGCTTGTTCGCCCAAGGGCAGGAGGGAAATGTAGGTATAACTCAGCTTCAGGCTCTGTGACAAGCCAGGTAATAAATAACACACATACACGATATCATGGACTGATAAGCTTTTTTGTAACAACTAGGAGAGCAAAGTGCAAAAAAGAAGAGGAGTCTGCAACCATGTGGAACAGACACTCAGAAAAAGCATTTTCTCTCTTTTCTCTCCCCCCCCAAATAGTTAGACTATGACTGTTGAAAAATCAGACTGTTTTCCCATTATTTTCAGGCAGGAATATATGAAACCTAAAGTTACAATATAAAATAGTTGTTCATTTAGTATCCCTATTCTGATTTGTAGAATGGTTATTAGTATCCTACAACTGTTCTAAACTTGTCACAAAAATGTATGGCATGAGGAAGGTGTTTTGTGACGTGATGGTTGTACTTTATAACATGATGACACGGTGAATACACTTTATGATTGTGATTGTATTCATGATTAAGATTGCAGTTTGCCGATTGCAGCTTATATGTACATGACAAGATGACACGATTATGAATGTATCTTATGCTTACTTTATGTACTGTATGATTGTAATCACAGTTTTTTTATTGTATTTATGTAGGTATAAAACATGTACACCAAAGACAAATTCCTTGTGTGTCCACACACACGTGGCCAATAAATTCTGATTCTGATTCTGATTCTGAAGTAGGAATAATATGGTACAAAAGATAACCTTTAAAAAACTCCCAAATGCAGAAGGGAAAAGAAAAAAAAACTTTTGGCTGGGATTTTGGGGAGCTCCTATATTTTTTTTCTTTGATGCTCTGCCTGGTTTCTTAACTCTAATTTTTACAGTTTACTAGTACATTTTGCTGTTAAAGGTTTTTTTGTACCTACAATGTTTTCTTTCTATATCCTTGGGTTCACAGCAAACAAGACATCTTTGTCTAAAATTCTTCCCTTTCCAGGGAAAACGTCTGAGGATGGATTTAAGGTTTAGTGAAGGGTCTTGGGAGTTGAAACATACCTTTTGTTCCATAAAAGCTAACAGCAATTGGAACAATAGATCAGTTGGGGGGGAAAGGTTAGGTGTTAGTTAGATCCTGCCCATTCAGTGTCAGCTCTGGAGGCTACAGAGAGGGTTGATCCTGCGGAATGGGAGGACTTGACGCTGCTAGCTCAGTGTGGCCAGCAGGGGGCGGCCTCCTCACCACCACCAAGTCTCTGCTGCCAACTTAGTGATGTCATTTATTCGCAGGACATTTCGACACCGGAAAGTTGTCCTTTGGGGATAACTCGGGGCAAGCACTGCAGGGAGAGCCAGGCAAGCAAGTGGGCTGTCAGAGGGAGGTGGGGGTAGGTTGACTCTGCCCTGAAGGCTAAATCAGCAGTTCAGCTGCAGTGGAGGATGGGACAGAAGGTGGGAAGACAGAAATAAATGGGGGCTTCCTATTTGATACCCCCTGCCATTGCCTCTGTGCCTTGACTGCAGCCCGAATGAGAGCTAGCGGCATCAAGTCATCATAGACCCAACGAGAATGCATGTCCCCAGGGCTTTTTTTTGCAATGGAATCCACCGAAACTTTATTCCGGCACCTTTTTTCCACTGATTTTCAAAGTTTTGAAAATCCTCATGCGAATCCAGCCAAGGGCAACTGTTCAGGGCCATCTTGCCTTTCATTGCAGCGATGCAGGCAGTTGCTAGACCCTTCGGAGGCACTTCCTTTTCCCTCCCCCAGCCGGACTTTCCCCTACTGGGCGTTCAACATCACCATTGTGCTTCAGTTGGCAGGACGGGTGACTCGGCTTGCGCAGAAGGGGTGAGAACTGTGACTGCCAGGTGTCCCCGGGACCTGCATAGGGGATGGAGGCAGCTCTGTCCTCTTGTACATAAAGCAAATATTGATGTACATGCAAATGACAGAAAGTGATCTTATTTGCATGAAGCCATAAGTCAAAATGAGATTTATTTGGTTTTGGCATAATGTGCTGTGTGGATTTACAAGTCCAGTTTATTGATAAACTTTTCGCCATATATCATGCTTAGGCAAAAAATAGCAGAGAGTTGCATTTATGTGCAGAATTTCTGGGGATTGAGCTGCTGAAAATTGGAAGAATTTTAAGTACTCAATGGGTGTCATCTAGTTTGTGTACAGTTTTGGCTGTGTGGAATAATTTTGAATCCCTTGTGTATCATTTTGAAGAAACAATGCATGATCCTACAGGAGATAAAAATGATAAATGCACTTATGATAGCTTGAAAAGAAAAATCACATCTACAGAATTTTTGTTCGACCTAAGATTGATGTATGATGTTCTCCAAGAATTATCAGAATTAGGTTTGGACCTACAGGACCACAACATAGACCTGTACAAGGCAAATAAGAGAATTAAAATACAAGTTTTTGAAGAAAGAAGATAGAACTTTGGACCATATTACAAATGGGCTGTTGCTGCTGTACATGATCTTCGCTTTTGTGGAGTTTTACTTCACAATAAAGATTTAAACCATTGACCCAAGTACATTTTATACAAAATCGAAAGAGTCAATCGAAAAAAGATTGCTTGATAGCAAAGACGATGAATTGGCTTATTGGTCTTGCGTATTTGATCCAAAACATTGGCTTAAAGATGTCAATCTTTAATTGGCTTAAAGATGTCAATACTCAACTGACATTTGGAGAAGAGGAAGTTAGAAATTTGTCAATCAGACTGAAACAAAATGAAAGAGAAATGATTCCGTGAATACATTCTCAAAAAGACATATCCAGAAGAACTGTTGCATTTGATACGGACTCTGAATATCATCTCCATTTCTTCATGTGAATGTGAACGAGTGTTTTCGCAGATGAATTTAATTGTCACCCCAACAAGAGCTTCAGTGTTGTAAGACAATTTCAGCACTTTTGTTCGTCAAACTTGTCGGGCCACCTCTGAGACTTTTCAATCCTTCAAAGTACTGTACGTTGATTTGTGGTTACTCAGAGGATGACATTCAGTCATAGATACTAACAGCAAGAAAAGGAATCAAGAAGATTTGCCAGATGAGAATTGGACAAAACTTTGGAATTTACTACGAACCTTTGCCTTAAATACAACAAATTAAATTTATGTCAAGAACTGAATATATAATTTTTTAAATAAAAGATTAACAATATGTGAGTTCCGGCACCTTTTTTCTTACAAAAAAACCTACTGCATGTTCCTAGAAACTGAGTTGCCCACCCCTGATCTGGGAAGGTAGATCATTCTGTATCCCACAGCGATCGCACTGAGCAGCTATATGGTCAATCTCAATCTTCTGCTGATGTTTCCCATGACTGACTTTGAGAAGCAGAACACTCAATATTGACATTAATATAGCGCAGCAGAAAGCTTTTCTTCCAGAATTACTCTATCACCAATATCAAACTCTCTAATTACATCTCTTTGGATGACTTCAAGCAGAACATGGATAGATATTTGTCAAGGGTGCTTTGATTTGGATTCTACGCTGAACAGAAGGTTAGGCTCAATGGCCTGAATCTTAGATTCTGCAAAACTGGTATTCTATAATAAACATGCAGATACCGTGTGTCATACGTGTTTGCAAATACCTTCACCTTGGAAACTTAGTCACTGTTGTACACATAAAGCTGTGGAAATCTTCAGCAAAGCAATTCAATGTATTGGCCTGACTCTTGCTACATTGCCTGTGTGGGAAGAAGATTTCTCCACCATAACCCTTCAAACTGAAGTGAGGAAAAGGCTCAGTAATGTACCCAGCCATTTTTCCGCACTGAACATGTTTTCTGCATCTGTTCAAGGGTTTGTAAAGTGTGGTGTTGAAACCCCGCTGTCAAATACACATTGCTTTGGCCAGCCTAGTGCAAAGCACCCATGGTTCCAGTGAGTTAAGGGAGCTGGCCTTCCCTTCGGCCAGCAGATGGTAGTAGAGATACAGACAGACAACAGACTATTGACATCATATGCTTCTGCCATAACCTAAGAGTCTAGTACAGAGGTCTCCAACCTTGGTGGTTTTATGACTTGTGGACTTCAATACCCAGAATTCCTCAGTCAAAAAAGCTGGCTGAGGAAATCTGGGAATTGAAGTTCACAAGTTGCAAAGCCGCCAAGGTTGGAGGTCTCTGGTCTAGTAGCTTTCTTCTTCTGAAAAAAATTAGTCATAGGTTCTTTTTCATGTTCTTGAAAAAAATTAAGAAACTCTGGTTTAATTATCCCTTCCAACACAATAATTTTTGGGAATATTCATTCCCCTCAGTAAAAAATATTAGGTTGGCAACCCAGCAGTTCAAAAGCATGCAAATACCAGCAGATAAATAAGTACCACTCCGTTGGGAAGGTTACTGCGTTCCGTATTTTCATACTGGCCACATGATGACAGAAACATCTCTCAAACAATGCAGGCTGCCTCTGCTGAGAATCGGAGATGAGCGCAGCCCCCTTGAGTTGGCCATAACTGGACAAGAGATATCTTTAAACCTTTTTTTTATGTTAAGTATATGTATACTTTTCTGTTCATAAATGATTCTCATTAACCATGTTGTTTTCTTATTGCCTATTGCAGATTTAAGGCCTCTTGAGAAGATCTTTAAGGCACCACACATAGTAAGCTCCTCAAAGATATAGAATGCCACGTCCATGAAGAAAATGTTTTATGCAATCTCGGCTATAATTTTATCGGCTTTCAGTTTTCTGAAGCCTCCTCGGTTTTGTTGCTGAGTAGCAGACACCCTGCCCCACTATGTGTTCAACGGTGTCCAAGGGCCTCTAGGATTAATGGGACTCTGAACCAAATAATAACTAACTTGCTGGTGCACTATTCTTATTAACCATTCTGTGATTAACAGGGTCATTATTTCAGTGGAACTTTAGCCTTTTGCCTGGAGTTGAAAAAGAGGGATGTGACAAGAGGTGTTTTTTTAAAAAAATCTATTATTCAGCAAGAACCACCAGGGAAAGCAGACTCACCTGTTGCAAAAAAATAATAATAATAAAAATGACAGTGTTTCTAGTTTGTATGTTGTTTCCCTGTTGCATCAGCATAAGAATTGTATGCAATATTTCAAAGCAATTCCTCCCACCCTGCTAGTGGCTGTAATGCAAGAAAGAAGAGGAAGGAAAATACGAAGGCAGGAAGGTCGTTTTTCAAGCTCATTTTTAAACAAGTTCTTCCGATACAGGGAACATCCTTATGAATCATTTTTAAAAAGACATAGGGATTTATGAAACCTGACCATCTAAGAAATATATTAAAATGTGATGCTAAGGTAAAAGGCAAGATCTCACACTTGGGATTGCTGTAGGCAATTCAGTACTTTAAGGAATAGTGCCCAGCCTTATGTAACAATGTAGGAGGAACTTTTGCATGCTGAAATTATACATGGGACAGAGAGCTTGTTAGAGCTGAGGTCTCCAACCTTGGTCCCTTTAAGGCTTGTGGACTTCAACTCTCAGAATTCCTC
>JANHFO010005178.1:60655-72034 GCA_032468095.1 Pareas carinatus
GAGTTGGGCTATAAGGAAGGCTGAATGTTGAAGAATCGATGCCTTTGAGTTGTGGTGCTGGAGAAGACTCTGGAGAGTCTCTTGGTTTGCAAGGTGATCAAATCAGTCAGTCCTGGATGAAATCTACCCTGGCTGTTTTTTAGAAGGACAAATGATGAAGCTGAGACTCAGATATTTTGGGCACCTAATGAGAAGAAAGGACTCCTTAGAAAAGACTGCAATGCTGGGAAAGACGGGAGGCGAAAGGAGAAGAAGGGGACGGCAGAGGATAAGATGGCTGGATGGTGTCACCTATCCAACAGGCATGAGTTTGGGCAGACTGCGGGAGGCTGTGAGGGACAGAGAGGCCTGGCGGGGTATGGTCCATGGGGTTGCAAAGAGCTGGACACAACTTAACGACTGAGCAACAACATCTTTTGGAAGAAAATATAAGGATTCAGAAGATTCAGAATTTCATCAATGGGATATTGTCTCTATCCCTGTTTCTTCTCTTTTGCAACACAGATGAAGGAAAACCCATATTGTTAAAAATAGGGAAGGAAAGTTGTTTTTAGCCATTATGAATAGTCTAATTTTCTTACTGCAAAATCAGTCCTATCAAAGTTCTCCTCTTGAAATGCCCGGAAAAGTTGGAGTTTCCCAAGAGAAAGATTCTGAAGTGTTCTTCTACCTTCTGTGGCGGCCAATGGCTTCTTCAAACCTAATTTGTTTATTTCTTTATACAAATTTGTATGCCACTCAACTTATAACAACTCTTTAGGGCAGCTCCTAACAACTAAAACAAGAAGTGAAAAATAACAAATGATCAGAACAGCAAAGCATACAGGAATGTACCAAAAAGGGTTCAACATTTCCCATAATGTCCTCATGGTATCAGCAATCTGATAAGTTAAAAATGGTGTTTCAGAGACTATGATGGTGGAATTGAAGGAAATTTAAGATGATGGATCCTAGGTTAAAGCAAAACAAACATTATCAGGGTTGCTTCCCCCCACAGACTAATGGTTGGTGATACTGAGCTTGTTTTCAGAGGTATGGAGTAAGAATGTCCACATCCCCAAAAATGATTTTTGGCAGAGTAATAAAGGTGTACCATGCTTCCTGTTCAAAGATAAAAAAGAATGCATAACCATGGTGGCGCATTGGTTAGAATGCAGTATTGCAGGCTAACTCTGCCCACAGTCTGGAGTTCAATCCTGACCGGCTCAAAGTTGACTCAGTCTTCCATCCTTCCTACATCAGTAAAATGAGAACCTAGATTGTTGGGGGCAATAGGTTGGCTTTATAAACTTTTCATTTTATTTGTAGTTATATTTTTACTTGTAATTTAATTCTATTTATTTTTGTTATTGTTATCTAGGTAATTTTTAATATTGTTTTATTGTAAGCCGCCCTGAGTCCATGGAGAGGGATGGCATATAAATATGAAAAAAAATAATAATAATAGTTTCTTCCCTCATGTCATGTCATCAACCTACTAAACAGCTAACTCATAGGACAGTGTTAGTGCGAAGGGTGTCCTTTGTGACAAGATGAAATGGATTTTTTCTGCACTTTATAACATGGCATGATGAATGTTACGTACTTTAAGACTGAATGATTATGCCTATATATACAAATGGTTGTGATTATGCTTATATATTCAAACTGACTATGATTGTATCTTGATTGTATTCTTGTTGTGTATGTATGTAGGTTTTGAGCACTATCACTTAAGACAGGGATGGGCAACTGTGGCCCCTTTACATCCTGTGGACTTCAACTCCCACAATTCCTAAGCCAGTCAATTCTGGGAGTTGAAGTTCACTGTTTGAAAGGGGCCATAATTGCCCACTCTTGACTTAAGACAAATTCCTTATGTGTACTGACACACATGGTGAAAAAATAAATTCTGATTATATTGTCCACCTCCTCAGGATCTATTATTTCAAACCTGTCTCAGTTAACTATGCAAGATCTTGCTTCTGTCATCTCAAAAGGACTGTCCAGCCAGAATCCAGTTCTGAGTCATTTTATCTGCTAGATACCTTACAGAGGCCCTGTAGATGATTCTGCTACTTATCCCTCCCGAAACATGAAGGGTCACTTTAAATGGGGTGGCAGACTGTAATCTGAGCAGTAAAAGTAGAAAAATGGCTATGTTTTGTTGCTCTTATCACTACAATGTAATCCCAGTATGGGCCCTCACATGTGTTAACTTGAACTAATTCTTTAGTTCAACAGCACTCTATGTAACTCTTTTCTCTTTCACCTCCTGAAATTCCTCGGAAACCAAAGTGTACCCCAGAACCCCAGTGAGGCAAAACATAGGAGCAGTCTAGTATAAGGCCCTCATCACTTAGCTCATTTGGAAGGGGGTATTCAGCATTTAACATTCTGTTATTGTGGGATAAATATTAATAGGTGGGGGGAAACGGAATAATGAACATCCATCTCTTAGTCCCAAAAGTGCTTTTCAAAAGACAACTAGATTTTCTTAATATTTTCCTTGAAAAAAAGTTTTGCTTCTCATTCTTTCCATTCTGAAATTCTTTCATTTCCCATCATTTGGTCAAAACTGAAGAAACTTCTTGGAAGAGAAGTGAAACAATTCCAAGGAAAAAACCAAGAAAGTTCAGTTGTTTTTTGAAAAGCACCTTGACCTCAATGATTGAGAATCTCCATAAACATCCAACTCTTAGGGATCTAGTGCAAGAAATTTTAACATGTTGAAATCAGATTCTCTTGAATACTTTCCAAATATACATAAAATGCATAAAATAAGGCAATCCATCTATATTAGGAGATCAGTTTTCTTTTGTCAGTGCACTGCTGTTCCCATCCTGGCAAAGTGTCATTAATGAAGGGGAGGAAATCACAACTTAATTACACTGTTCAGAAGAACATGTAACATTATTCACTGCTTTACTCTGCACACTTATAATCTTCCTATTGCCTATCTTTAAAAGCTAGTCCCAAGGATACCTCCCATGAGCTTTACCCTGCAGAAAATATTCTGCCCAAAAAGGCTTGTCTTGCCAGCAGTGATAACAATAGATGTGCAAAAGATTAAATAGCAGCTTTGGGGTCTGATGGTTAAATTGTAGGCTGCTATACTCAAACAGCAATGAAATGAATTGAGGCACAAATAAAGGGGCACTGGGAAAGCTGCCAATAGCTGAGGGTTTGACTCCTCACTGAGTCTGCTGCTTGGCTTACACCATCAACCAATCACAATACTTGCCAGAGACTTTGCTTTTCTTAGTTTGTATGTTCCACTGCCTGGCCTCCTCTTTTTCTGAAAGGCTGACTGACTGAGGTCTGGAGTGAGACCGCCTCCTTTTCTTCTACTGCAAGATAGAATGGATATTATTAAACAAAGCTACAATGGCTTCTTAAGACAAACAAGGCGGTGGGGGGAGTTGTATTTGTGGATCAAATGATACCGGGACCTGCAATAAGACTGGTTAGAACAAAAGCACAAGCTCTGAAATGAGCCTGATCTCAATGAAATTGAGCAAGCAGGCATAAAGCTGAATTGCGTGAGGGCTGAAGAGCAGATAAGCAAATGGTTCCGGATTCTGTAGTTTCCAGAATTTTAAAAATCAGTTTTGTAATCCATAACCTGCTTGTTTGGAAAGTGACCAGCATGATAAACCATGACTTTTGGATTTTCCAAACAGAAATAACATGCACGGGGTCAGCATACAAATGTGGTCAAAACAAAAGTATGTTTTCAAAGTCTATTGTTCTATGAAAACTTCAATTGGCAGTGCTACTATCAGTTGGTTGCAAAATGATTTTTTTTATTTTGCTCATTCTGATCAGAGAATATCAAACAATTAAGATATCAAAAAACCTTGGGGACACCTTTGAGGTATTCAAGGCTTTGCTGCATCATAGATTCTTAGAAATGCTCAGTGTCAAGAGACATGAAGGTAGATCTAGTACAACTGGGGATTATACTCAGTGCTTGGAGCTGCCCTATGCGTATCTGAAGAAGACAACCCAATTCTTTTATGACTTTCTCAGAATTCTGGTGGAGGCCAGGCTTAGTCAAAACATCTGAGCACCGCAAGAACCCATGCTCATATTTTACTGTCTGAAATTAGCATCCAACTAGGGTGTGCCATCATTGTGAAAGGAGATACACGAGGAAATAGCAAATAAAAGATTTGGCTTTTGAGGATAAACAGGAGAATCCTTTCACTAGCTCCTACTGGTGCAGATGGCAATGTAACATCAAACATAACATTAGTTTTGTTGCCAGAGAGACACAGATATAGATTAAAATTACTGTAGGAAAAAGGTGTCTTACGCCTGCCTTGCCTGCTCAATGGGATCAAAGTTATCCAAATAGTTGAAACGAATGATATCTGTTGGATGCTTATCTGATGAACGCCAAGGTGGGAGCTCTCTCTTTCCTTTGTTTATATTTCTTCTTAAAAGAGATGCTGATTCAAGGACTGACAACAAAGACTGCTTTATTTCTGGGACATCTTTTGGTACTGGCTGAACATCAGCCACCACAAAATCATTTTTTGGAGGAGTCTAAAAAAAGGAAAAAATAAGCAAAGTAAACCCAAAGCTGTTATAGATATGCCACACTATAGTGAGTCTCTCCCCTAATGTCCCCCATAGTATCTCTATTTATTGCTTGAAAAGTGCACTGCACTGGTTCAGCATAAGTCACAGTCTCTCTATTACAGATTCTGAAGGCATAAGAGAAGTAGACAAAATGGCTCTATTTAGTCAGTGATCAATCTAGGATTTTTCCTCCCTAACTAGAGATGAAAATAAAACCTTTCCCCCTATATTTTCTTGCCTGGTACCAATATTTTATTTATTTATTTATTCGTATTTATATGCCATCCCTCTCCATGGACTCAGGGCGGCTAATATTTTGATGCACATCAATTCTGATTGTGTAAATTTTCTTTAGAGGTCATGACTAACCATGACAAATATATTCATGTGAAATTGTCTTTAGGTTTTAAAGCAAAACAAGTCAATGGCCATCATTATACCTTGTAGCAATAAATTCCCCAATTCTTTACAGGTTGAGTATGCCCAGACTCTTAGGCCATTATATTTAATTGGATAATTTCAAATTATGTACTAGAAATATAACTGACTCTTATGAATTAGTGACACCTGGTGGTCCCTGATTACAGGGATGTAACATCCAGTTCCACATTTGCCCTTCAGCCCAGATTAGGGCCAGTGCAGGCAGAGGTCCCATCCCTGTAATCAGAGACCACTGTTCATAAGAGTCTAATATGTTTATAAAAACAAACTTAGCATATGGAAATTTCAAACATCCAATATATAATATAAACATTTAGATGTATTACCCAAAATATTCATCTTCCAAAGGTTCCACAAATACCTTAGATCTGGTGACTCGAAATTCTTCTACCTTCTTAATATAGTTTATTTTCCAGATTCCCTGCTCAAATGGAGTTGGAGAAAAATTGATGTACCATTCAAAACGTAGACATTTTGGCATCCAGAGTTGATCAAGCTGGGTTAAGTAGTTCCAGTGCCAATTTACCTGAAAATGCCCCAAACACATTTTCTGTGTTTTGAAGGACTATATTATAGCAAAACCCCATGAACTATGAGGCATATGTTCCAAATGCAAAACACATTTGGCTAATTTAAAAATACAATACTGTTTTAACTCAAATTGATAATTCTCATGAAGTGTTTATCTGAATAAATATTCTTTGATATAACCTACACTCTGGACTTTTGACGTATGTGTCACTACTACATTTTATAATTGCGTATCTTCTAAATTGCAGTATGTGGTCAGATGTATTTCCTGCAATTATTCTGGTCAATGCTGCTCTAAGAAGGATCTTATAGAATAACTGCATCAATAAGAAAAAATAATTATTAAGTATGCTATTAAGTTGTTTTGATTTACATACAAAGCTGTCTAGTACTGAATTAAATCATTGCTCTGGCTGAACAAATACCGCATATTTTCAAAGGCAATGGTCTCCATGTTTTTTTCCAGCCTTGATCGCTCAATCTCTTTAAAAAGAGAGCCTAGTGACTGAACCTGAAATCTGTACATAAAGCAGGTGTTTTATAAGGGCTTAAAGAGTCCTCCTAGTCACCAATAAAGGTTACTTTACCCAATCTGATCCATTCTACATATATTAAACTACAATTGGCATGGTTCTAAGCTAGCACGGTTAGCAGTCATTCTGGCCAGCCATTATTAGAATTCTATCCATCCAGTGGTCTTTAGGATAGGAAAGGCTATAATTCTAGCCCAGTATTGTTTATCCTGACATAAAATGGGTCTCCGAGGTCACAACTAAAACATATTTCGAGAACCTTTTAACTGGACTTGTCAGCCACCAGATTCACAAACTTTGGAACCTAAATTTGATGAGCTTGAACGATGAGTTGGAAATTCATCAATGCCACTGTGACTCTAAACTGATCTTGCAATTACGTTCAAGCCTTGTAAAATTGCTAGCTGGAAAAGACTCAGATCATTAATCTACTTCCCATGTCCCACATCAAGGCATAGGGGAGATGACCAGTCTTAGTGTGAAAAGCTACACAAAAGAAATTCAGTAGAACCTCCTTAGGCAACTCATTCCATTGACAACAAGCTTTTCCAGTGGGAAAAAATTCCTAAACTATAATCAATATCTATTATGTGAAAACATTTCTCTGTGCCTTTTATGAAGCAGCATAGGTAACTGTTGTTTTGCCTCATCTCCTTTAAAAATGTGAAATCTGTTAACATAAGCCCCTTGCCTTTCCCTTCTCTAGGCTAAACCTACCCAGTGAGTTCAGCTTTGTATCTCTCCGGTGTATCCTTTCCAACATGCTGAGTTTTACCTGGGCACATCGGGAGAGACTTCGGGGATCCAGGAAAGAAAAGATGTACAAAGTTAACACTCGGGGAAGCTGGGTGGTGAAATCCAGTGCTTCAATTGGCACTCGATCCTGTAGCAGTTTGAAACATAATTTCAGCTGTGAAAGGGAACAGTGCTCCAAGAAATCTGCCAGGACTCTTCGCCTTTGACTGTCTGTCCACTTGTCAAACTATGGGGAAAGAACGGAGTTATGATTTTCATGACATCTGACTATAATGACTTTCCCTCATTATAGTTTACGAGCAATAAACTGCAAAACCAATTATGAACTTAAGCTAATTCCAAAAGTGAAAGAGATCTTTGCACATTTGCTGCAAAGGGCAAGGATGTCTGCCAAGAATCCATTCAGGCCACATTTTGCCTCAAGCAGGGTTATCTAGGTGCTTATGGACAGTTTATAAGCATAATAAAAAAGGATGCATTTTGCTTTGTCCCCAACATTGAACACCATTCAAAAGTAGACTGCACTTTTGATTGAAATCAGCAACACAGAATAATAAGAGTTGAAAAAAACTGCCAAGCTTCTAAAGTATTCCCTACAAATGATTGTCCAGCCTCTGCTAGAACACATTCAACTAAAGAAAGCCAATCATTTTTCTGTACACCGCCCTGAGTCCTTCGGGAGAAGGGCGGTATATAAATTTAAACAAATAAATAAATAAAATAAATAAATTTCCCTCCATAATTGGTTTCACTTTCAAAATGTTCTTACTATTAATATATTCTTAACATTCAATCAGAATATACCTTTCTCTAACAGGAACATTATTCTGCATTCTGTCTTTGGATGGAGAACAGGCAATCTTGTAAAAGACACTCCTTCAAGTACTGTTATGACTACTGTGACAACTTTCCTCAATCACTTTGGCTATAATTTATGTATGTCATTGTAAGCTGCTAAAGTAATATATAGACGACTATAGAAATTGAATTAATTAATTCATTAAAATGTGTAAAATAAATATGACCCGGGATTCTTGGGATGTTCAGATGTTTTGGCTAAGCTCAGGCTCCACCAGAATTCTGAGAATTACAATTTTTGTAATTGAGGAATTATAGAACTATGGAAGTAACATTCATTTGAGAAGGCTGATTTAGAGGCCATTTATCCCCTACACTATACATATATGATGTATTCTTTGGTCTTCAAACATAAATGTTTCCCAGTGTGTATTCAGTATGTAATAGTGTTTATATCATGCCATTTCTGTGAAATTCCTAATAGCACTTGACTTTCTTTCTATGAGAGTACCATTTTGGGAATACTCTTAAATAAATGCTATGCTCTTTTTAAAGCAATACACATACTATGTTCTATGCTAAAAAAAAGGTAATTGTAAGGGTTTTGGAGTATGTTTACATTTCCCAACATCATCTAGTTATTGAACAATAAGTATTGAAGGCCGTGAGATCGAGAGAACAATTGAAATAAGACATTATTACCCATTTCCCCAACAAGTTTCTTCTTTCTTCAAATATCTATAAAGAAATAAAACTAATTTAAAAATTACTTTTTGAAAGATTCAATAAGAAATGACTCATTACATTATTAGAAACAATGAAGTAAATGAAGCTGTCAGAGGAACATGACAAAAGGGGCAATTCTAATTTAAGAAATAATCAGAATCCTGCTTGCATCAGGAGACTTTGGACAATACAATATTTGGTGTTTATGTGTGTTTGAGTTTACACAAGTTCCACTTTTCCTGTTAAATACTTTGAAAAATGATGTCCAAAATCCAACTTATCCAGTCTCCTGGAACCTAGAGCCCATCACATTCATCTAGCAAATCAGATGGTGCTCAGATGCCCACAGTTAGAGTAGCAGATCTCCCAGATGGAATCTTCAGCAGCAATTAATATTTAAAGGTGCACCAATATGGACAAGGAGATACCATGCAACTATTACATAGCTATTTATAGACTGTGAATCTGCCTAAACTTTGCATATAGGAAATATAAATTTAAAATGTATAAAAATCAATTTGATGTTTATAAAATATTGGAGTAATTGGACTTTCCAGCATGTCCTCAATAGACAAGGTAGTTTTATAAGTCCAGAAAAATGAAGAGGGAGGCATGATAAATGGAAAAATGTGATTAAAGTATGTTCAACCATGCCTGGTAAGAAACTGAGATGGGACAGAGAATCTCCTCACCCGCAGATTTATTTATTCATTTATTCAATCTTACCTAAGCATGTCTGCGACATTCACAACAGGTAAAAAAGAAATCTTAAAAAAACAAGTTAATAACCAGAGGTGGCACTTAAGAGTCCTCTCTGTGGGCACGTGCACCATTGACCCAACACAGATTTCTTTACTAGAAAGCCAGAGGGATGCGGGGCTCCCCTCCCCTTCTCCATGTGCGTCTGAGGATATTTCTGACATCCCTCACACCTCTGCCCAGCAGCCTAATGGAAGTGCTTCCTCCCTCCCCTGTCTGGGGTATGGCGGGAGGCTCAAATGTGGCACGGAGTTTGTGGCGAAGGTGAGAGAGGAGAGGAACTAGACTGGAGGGGATCATAGCTCGCAGTGGGTCACAGAAGCTGGGGTACACTGCCAGAAAGCTCGCGGCAAGCTCGTGTAGGTCACGGGCAGGGTGGGGGCATATGGGGGGGGCATCGATGGCCACCAGGGGGGGCATGTGTTGCCGTGTTGGCACTTTGTGATAAATAAGTGGCTTTTGGTTGCAGTTTGAGCACTTGGTCTCTAAAAGGTTCGCCATCCCTGTCTTGGAAGAGGTAACAAACAAAAATCCAATAACTGAGAACTCAAAACTCTTTTCAATATTTAACATACCCAGTACCATTGTATGTAGAAAGCAGATGAACTAGGTAGTCATTTAAGTTTGTTAACGATTAAAACACAAATTAAAAAACACAGAGGGCAGCATCCACTTGTTCTTGCTTGAATACACAGAGCTAAATAGAACTAGACTTGGTTAGCAGGTGGATGAGAGACAATCAGGAAATTCCATAGCCATAGGCTAAATTAGATAATTAAAAAAGATACAACTAGTCACCTAACGCAATTGGTACCAGTGACTTGGTGGTTAAGAGAAGAGATTGCTAAGTGAAGCCATGGCTGTGTTTATGATCTTCAGCTTTTTTTTTTGCTTTACAGACCAGCAAAGTTCATAAATGCAAGGACTGGCTGCCAAGCTACGTTTTCATGACTATCATAATTGCAAACAGTCACTGTACAAGGCAGCAATCAAAAAGAACTACCATTATGATGCCAATTGGAACTGGGATTGCTAAGCACTGTGACTGAAAAGCATAATATCCCATGACCACATTATTTAGGGATAGCAATCCTGGGAACTCCTGGTTGCTTTTGTAACCGCAAGACACACAGGACTTTTAGGTAAGCAGTGTAGGCATGCCACAGGGGGCTGGAGAACTTGAGGAGAGCCAGTGCTAGTCAAACATGAATTTAGGGAGGGCTGGCATAGGCTGTGCATGGGTGGAGGGGGAGTGCTGTGGTGGGAAAAATGAGGGAGTGTCTTGCAACTTTTTTGCTGACTTCCTCACTGAATTTGCTTGTGGGAAGCCAGCAGTAAAGGTTGCAAATTGTGATCATGTGACTGTGACTCTTTGCAATGTTGTGAGGTTGCCGGACAATGACAATATATAGTCTCAATGTATGTGAAGGATATCATGTTTGGAAAGTCTGAAGTGTTGCTATAACTTGAACTACCTGGGTTCTATTTAGGGTAATTCTCCAAGCAGAATTGGGGCTTAGTAGAATCGTACAAGAAGGATCTTGATACTGTAGGTGCATAGCATGCTGGAGGCCTGCATACTTGTTAAGAAAGTGGGCAAGGACACATGATTCATAATTTATAAAGTTCCTACAACTTACCTTATCATTCATCAGCTGATGATTCAGTGGTGTCCAGGTGCTCATCTTTGTTTGCATCTTTGGGCCATTCAGGTTTTTGGGAGGTCCAAATGCCATGTCTTTTTACATAGAAAAGGAGCCAAGATAATTAAAATGCCAATAATGATATTCAAAGTATTTGGCAAATATAGATTTCAGTTGGGCATCATAAATTTCATAATGGTAAAAGCTGTTCAAAGTGTGAGATGATGGATCCCTATTTGTTGGAGGTGTTTAATCACAGGCTAAACGGACATCCGTAGAGGATGCTGTAGCATAGAATTCCTACACTGGGCAGGGAATAAGGCTTGATGATCTCTAATTTACTTTCCAGCTTAATGATTACAAATGAATATCCCTCAATTTGGTACTCCTTAGATGTTAGAATTATAGATGCCAGAATTCTAAGTTAGCACACTGGCTGGGAACTCTGGAAGTTGCAGTCAGAAGTGTAACACATCTAATAGGTAACAAGTTGGACAAGGCTGAGTCAAATGGATGCGCAACGGTGATCTGTGTCTTAAATATATCACAATTTTTTATTTATTTATTTAGATTTATATACCGCCCTTCTCCCGAAGGACTCAGGGCGGTGTACAGAAAACATAAAA
>JANHFO010005179.1:0-13385 GCA_032468095.1 Pareas carinatus
CTCTGCAGGCTGAATTGGCACGTTCCCAGCGTCCTGCGCCTTATGGTCCGGAGCGCCTTATGGTGCGAAAAATACGGTAATAGTATTTAGCAATAGGACGACAGAAACAAAAACATGTTTCAGTAACATTCCTAGAATGAGGAATATACTCTTGATGAAAATGAACATATTCCCAAGGATTTTACTTCTGTTAATTAAAATTTCCTTGAAAAATCTTGGATTAAAAAGGAAGCTGGGTCTCTGCTAAATAGGTGAAGCAATCTCATGCCTTCTGGAACAAGACCACCCACTCCCCCCAAATATGTGTGGCTCCTATCTTATACTGTTCCAAAAGGACCTGAAAATCTCATTGTTTCCCAAGATCTTGGATTAAGATGAGAGTCCACTGTGGAATGTATTTTTGTCTATGGTTTTGCAAACAGTAACCCAATCTTATATTGTTTTGTAATAAGATTTTGTTGTTTATTACTGTATATTGTAATCTGCCAGACTTGGTTCGGAGCTACATGGCACTGAAATCTTAATTAATGCCTCAAAATAGACATAATTTAAATTATTTGTAAAAAATTTAAAGTTAAATATCCTGTTCCTTAAAAAAAACCTATCCATTCATCTATCTCTATATATAAAACAAAGAGGCACCTGGCTTTTTCTGATTATATCATCAAAATATTTTCTCTCCAATTTTATAGGTATTGAAATAAAAATATTATTTTTGTTAAAATATTTATTTTTACTGTAGCAATCCTCCCTAAAAGTGACAGTTGTAAATTGTCCCACTTTTCTAAATCTAGTTTTATTTGGTTCGATAGTTTAATATAATTATCTTCTTTCAAAGTTGAACATCTTGCTGTTATGTAAATTCCTAAATATTTCACTTTTTTACTATTTGTAAATCAATTCTTTCTGATAACAGTCTCGTTTCTCTGTAAGATTTTTCACTATCACTTTAGCTTTTTCTTTATTTTCAGTCCTGCTATGTCCCCATAATCTTCTATTTCTTTTAATAATTTTGAAATTGTCTTTACTGGCTATTCTAAAATAAATACCAAATCCTCTGCAAATGCTTGTAATTTGAATACCTCCACTCTTATTTTTAATCTCTTAATATCTGCAACTTGTCATATATTTTTATTTAACATTTCTAATGTTAAAATCAATAATAATGGTGATAAAGGACATCCTTGCCTTGTACCTTTCTTTATATTAAAATCCTCAGTTAAATTTCCATTTACATCTTTGCTCTTTATCCAGAATATATTGTTTCAATCAAATGTATACAGCTCTGCTCAAAATCCATCATTTTCAATTGTTGAAATGAATTTTATCTTTCCCATACCATAGAAAAGCATGCCATCCCAATTGCAAATCATGTCCCTCTAAACATAACAATCTTTTATTTCTATGTAATATCCATTCTTTAATTCATGTTAGTGCTGATGCTTGGTAATATAATGACCATTCTAGTAAACCAAAATCTCCATTATTTTTACTATCTTGTAATATCTACATCTTAATTCTTGCTTTTTTATCTTCTCCAATTTTATAGACATTGCCTGAAATAGGAATAGGATTTTTAGTAAAATGTTCATTTTAACTGTCACAATCCTCCCTAAAAGTGATAACTGTAAATTCTTCCATCTTTCTAGATTTGATCTTATTTGATTCAATAATTTAGATAGTTATCTTCTTTCAACGTTGAACATTTCACTGAAATATAGATTCTTAAATATTTAACTTTTTTAACTATTTGTAACTCTATTTTCCCTGATAATTGCCTCCTTTGTTTTTCTATAAGATTCTTATCACTTTTGTTTTTTCTTTATTTTCAATCCTGCCAACTCTCCATACTCCTCTATTTCTTTTAGTAATCTTTGGACTGTCTTAACCGGCTCTTCCAATATATTTTTTTTAAATTATTTTTTAAATTTTTATACTGCCCTTCTCTTGAAGGACTCAGGGTGGTGTACAGCCAAAAATAAAACATAGGCATAAATACAATATTAAAAACTCTTAAAAAAATTAAATATGCTGGCTGAATAAAGTTAAAATTCCACCCTCTGGAATGACCTCTCCCCAGAAATATGCACTATATCTGACCTCAGTGCTTCCCTGAAGACACATCTATTCGCCCAAGCTGGACTGGCCTAGTCCGGCCCCTACCTCCTCCCGCTTTTTAGTTATTGTTTTGTAATTTTAAATTGATCTTAATCTCTAATATTTTGTTTTAATATGTTTTAATGTTTGTTATTGTGTATTTTAATTTGCTGTACACCGCCCTGAGTCCGTGAGAAGAAGGGCGGTATAAAATCCAATAAAATAAAATAAATAAATAAATAACCAATACCTTGAAGTGCACCCAAAAGACCATAGGAAGCCAGTACAGCTCACGCAAGAGGGGGGTCACATGGTCACGCCCTCTGGCCCCCACAATCTCCCTCACGGCTGCATACTGGACCATCTGCAGCCTTCAGGTACAATTCAAGGGGAGCCACATGTAGAGTGCGTTGCAATAATCCAGGCGAGAAGTGACCAGGACACGAGTGGCCATGCATCGATCAAGAAAGGGTCGCAACTGGCAAATCAAGAGGACTTGATAAAAAGCCCCCCTGGTCACGGCTATCATATGGTCTTCTAGAGACAGCCATGCATCCAGGAGGACACCCAAGTTGCGGGCCCTTTCCGCAGGGGGCAATGTATCGCCCCCGATAGCCAGTGTTGGTGACAACTGGCTATATCGGGACGCCGACATCCACAGCCACTCAGTCTTGGAGGGGTTGAGCCTGAGCCTGTTCCTCCCCATCCAGACCCACACGGCTTCAAGACACTGGGACATTATGTCCACGGCATCGTTGGGGTGGCCTGGGGTGGAGATGTACAGCTGAGTATCATCAGCATACTGATGACACTTCACCCCAAAGCCATGGATGATCTCACCCAGCGGCTTCATATAGATCTTGAACAGGAGGGATGAGAGAACCGATCCCTGTGGCACCCCACATAACAGGCGCCTCGGGGTCGACTTCTGCCCTCCTGCCAACACTGTCTGCGTCCGGTCAGAGAGGTAGGAGGAGAACCACTGCAAAACAGTGCCTCCCACTCCTAACCCCTCCAACTGGCGCAGCATGATACCATGGTCGATGGTATCAAAAGCTGCCGAGAGGTCTAACAGGACCAGGATAGAGGAACAACCCCTATCCTGGGCCCTCCAGAGATCATCTACCAACACATCCAATGCCGTCTCAATGCTGAAACCAGGTCTGAAGCCGGACTGGCACGGGTGCAAATAGACAGTTTCCTCCAGGTGTCGGAGAAACTGATATGCCACCACACTCTCAACAACCTTCACCAAAAAGGGAAAGTTGGAGACGGGACGATAATTTACAAAAACAGCCGGGTTCAGGGAAGGCTTCTTGAGGAGAGGTCTCACCACTGCCTCCTTCAAGGTGGTAAGCAAGAATCCTTCGCTCAACGAAGCCTCCACTACTTCCTGGAGGCAGCCTCGTGTCACCTCCTGGGAGGCCAGTGCCAACCAGGTGGGGCACGGGTCCAGCAAACATGTGGTGGGATTCAGCCGCCCTAACAACCTGTCCATGTCATCGGGGGTCACAGGATCATATTCAATTCATATAAAATTCTCAGGACCTGTCCTAGTCATCTTGCCAGGATCATGCCAATCGGAGTTCAGGTTGCCCCGAATCCGTACGATTTTATCATGCAGATTTTATCATGTTCCAAGGGATCCTCCGGTGCTCCTAGATGAAGCAAGGAGCGGGTCACCCGAAAAAGGGCAGCCGGGCGGTTATCTGCAGATGCAATCACAGAGGCGAATCTCTTCACCTCCCTGATTGCCTCCAAATAGGTCTTAATATGAGACCTAGATAGGGTTCGGTCGGACTCAGAAAGACTAGTCCTCCAATTACACTCTAGCCATCTTTTCCGGTGCTTCATCTACCTCAGTCCCTCAGAGAACCAAGGGGTCGGGTTGATTCTGCACCGGGTTCGAGGCCGCAAAGGCACGACCCGCTCCAAGGCAGCACCGGCTGCTCTATTCCAGGCAGCCACCAGCTCCTCAGATGGGCCGTGCGACAGAATCCCAGGCATTGGCCCAAGCTCCCTCTGAAACCATGTTCTTTGAACAAAAAAAATGTCTATCACTATAGCATCCCTTCGTTAGAGAGCATCTCAATTCCAGATTTGTGTCATAAACCCAAATGGCTACCTTTCCATCACTAATTTACAGAAAATGCATGGATGTACCAGTATATACTCTTTGTTCATCAATGTGGTTGCACTATGTAACTCATAGATTAAGATTATTTTAGCATGACTCCAAATGTTTTCAAATCTTCTTCCTAGCCTGCCCTAGTTTTCTCATTGGATTGTCTCAAGAACTTAGAAGCTCCTTCCTCCAGTTGTTTATTCCAATAGTTTCAAGATCTTGTGTATGTATGTAGGTATGTATGTATGTGAGGGAGTGAAAAAGAAAATGAGAGAGAGGGGTATATTTTCACCCAGCATTGTCTTTCAGCTGGATTGTTCCTAGAAAATCAGTTCTGGAGAGGTTAGCTAATATATTTTACTGCAAATATTTTTTAAATAACTTACTCTTGCTGTCAAAAATTGCATTTCTGAAAATAATTATTTTTCTTTTACAGAAGAGTTTTTTTTCTTTTTAAAATGGGTATTATTTATCTGGAAAATTATATTTATATACATTTTCAGATTTTTAAAAAGCATTAATAATATGCATTGACTTAACAGAAAGGCTTCTTGTTCTTTTACTTGGGAGGAATCCAGTTTGGACTTAGTCATTTGCTTGCTGCCAAGGATAACAATTTGTAGGCAACAGACAGGAAGCTGGTGAGTCTTATTCTTCAAATTGCTTCCCCCACTCCTAATAAAGGCTTCCCTTCATCCGTTCTCAATAGAATTGCACTTCCCTCTCATTTTCCTTCATACTGCTGTAACAATGATTAGAAATATCAATAACTGAATGAACTATAATTATCTGCAGTTGTTAATAATTGCCTACAGTTTTGAAGCCAACTTCACTTATTGGATGTTGCCAAGAGCGTAAGAAAAATAATCTATTATCCAACTTAAAAAAATAGTACACTTCTATTTCTCTTCATTTCACGCATGCCTCAGTGTGGAAGCTTACAGATGTCTGGGACTATGTGTATCATTTATTTGGTAATGTTGGTTGAGGATAGCTTGTGATCTAATGTATCTGAAGGGCACCAAGTCAGAAAAAGCTGAATCAGAATATGCAAATTATATTCGATTAGTTGTAAATTGCACTTCCAAAACATTATAATCTCAATTCTTTTTTGTTTCTTGCAACCATCTTTTAACATTTTGTGTTTCCACTTGAACATGACTAGGGACCCACTTATCATTTCATATACAGTATATTTCAGGAGAACTTGGTTAGTGTGAGGCTGGAGTTGCAAAGCCTTGAATAGCTCCAAGAAGACACCCTTTTGCTTTTAGCTTTAAAAAGTTATCATCTCTGATTTTAAATTCTGAATTTGACAATGAAAATGATTCACCTGACTTCCAGTAATCTTTCTATCTTCAGATCTCAAACAGAGGTTGAATAGTGTTTACTGTACAGATATTCAGGCTTGGTTTTCAGATTGATTGTGACAGCAGGTCAAATGCTCTATTGAAAGATCCAATTAGATCTGGGTTAGTGCTGGAGACATATTTTTGAATTCTTTTGTCCTTATACTTTAACAATTTTTTTCTTGACTGTTACCCTCTTGATTTCCTCTGGCTATGTTTTGTATTACATGTTGCTTCATGGTTTTTCACCCCCTCCTAATTATCTCTTGCATTATGTTGTTTATATTGCAGCTCATCCTTACCTGCTGTCTAGAATCAACTTTAGTGTTTGCCTAGGGAAGGCCTCCGAGCAAGCTCTCCAATGGCATTTTTAGTTGAATTGCCAACTGAGGCTTTATTTCTATTATACTATTGTGCAGTGGAATTATGCCTCAGGATAGAATCCTTATACTGTGTTCATTGTTCAGCTTTGCTCATCTGGTATAGAATGAGTTGTAGAGAAGGTTGTTTGAAAGTGGGTCTTTTAAAAAGTGGTTTAGGTTGCTTTTGTTCATGTAGTGCTTGGTTTTTTAAAACGTTTATTTCGTAACTTTTGTGTCGAGTTTTGCACTGCTTTTTTTGTCATAGAACATACCAGAACATAGTTCCGGCACCTTTTTTGCCTTAATCAGAATCAGAATTTATTGGCCAAGTGTGTCTGGACACACAAGGAATTATCTCCAGTGTACATGCTCTATACCTACATACATACAATAGACAAACTGTGATTACTATTATGAAGATACATTCATAATCATAAAATGATTATGAAGATACATTCATAATCATAAAGTACATTCATCTTGTCATGTACATATAAACAAAAGATTCATAATCATAAAGTACATATATCTCATCATATACATATAAGCAAAAGATTCATAATCATAAAGTATATTCATCTTGTCATGTACATATAAGCTGCAATTGACAATCCATGATCTTAATTATGAATACAATCACAATCATAAAGTGCATTCATCATGTCATTATACTGTAAAGTACAATCAACATGCCACAAAACACATTTCTTCAAGTCACAAAACACCTTCCTCATGCCATACGATACATTTTTGTGACATGGTACATTTTCGTAATTGGTTTAGAATAGTTGTAGGATATTAATAATCAATCTACAAGTCAAAATAGGGGTACTAAATGAACAACTATTTTATATTGTAAGATGTAAGCAACAATTTAATTGTCATACAATTAACAGAATGAGTAAGATGTAAATAGGTACTTGTGTTTCCCTGAAAATAAGACCTACCATACGTTTTTGCCTCTCAGAGGAATATAAGGCATCCCCCCAAAATAAGACCTCCCCGAAAATATTATTTTTGGGGGATGCCTTATTTTCCGGGAAACACAGTAGATCGCCCACCCCACCCCCAAATAACACCCTCCCGGGCGGCTCCTTACCTGATTGCGCGGGGTGCAGAGAAATGGGGTGGGCTGAAACCTCCAGTGCTCCGTATCTGCACGTTTGCAGTCAGCCGGGAGGTTCGGATTTTGCACACTTGTCGGGTACCGTAAGCGCTTCCAAAGCGATTCTCAGCTGTCTCCTGGGTGTCTGCAAGTACGCGGATTCGGAGCGCTGCAGGTTTCAGCCCACTCTGCAGAGAAATTTCCGTGCTTGTAGAGACAGCTGAGTATCGCTTTGGAAGCGCTTACAGGAGCTGGCAAGCTTGCGAAATCCGAACCTCAAGGCTGGCTGCAAATGCGCAGATATGGAGCACTGGAGGTTTCAGCCCACCCCATTTCTCTGCACCCTGCTCAATCAGGTAAGGAGCCGCCCGGGGAGAGTGTTATTTGGGGATGGGGAATCTACCGTGTTTCCCCCAAAGTAAAGCACCCCCCCCCCGAAAATAAGACCTAGTGCTCTTTTGGGAGCAAAAATTAATATAAGACAGTCTTATTTTCGGGGAAACATGGTAGATAGTTGAAAATAAGCTGTGAGCAAGATGTATATTCAGAATTCAGAGTCTCTCTTTGATGAAATGCAATTGGCTAAGATGAAAGTTTTCATTCTTACTATAAATGGAATAGTGTGCTATAGAAGACGTAAAAGGAAATAAATCACCAGAAAAAGGTGGAATGTGACAAGATTATTAGGCTGGATGTTTAAATTTTTAAAGTGAAATTAATGTAAGAATTGTGATTGTAGCTGTGTGATTTGGGGACGGGACACTTCTGATGTTTTACTATAAATAAGGGGGAATTGGAAGAAACATGCAATTGAATCTGATCAATAAGATACACATCAATAACTTTATTGATGGAAATTTAAGTAGATAAGGTGATTTTATGCTATTAGGGCGGAAAATATGTTATTGATGTTTTTTATACTAAAAAAATGGTACCCTGTAAGCAAAAAAGATAGTGGATGAACAGGCAGTACACCCAGGAGTATGTTTTGCTGGAAAATATGTTATTTTAATTAGACAGATAACAAAAAATGCTTAAAAGGGGAAAATAAAGAAGAGGAAGATGGAAGAAGAAAAGAAGAAAGGAAGGGAAGGGAGAGAAGGAAAGAGGGAAGTAGGGAAGGGAGAGAAGAGGAAGAGAGGAAAGGAGGAGGGGGTAATTTATGGCATTGAATGTTCTGCTTTATTTTGAATGGAAAAATCAAATACACCACGTCTGCAATATAGATGGTCTAAAATGTAATCAACAAAAAGAGTTCTAGAGGAAAGGAGGAAGAGGAAGGAGGGATGAGAGGGGAAAGTAGGAGGGAAGGGAGAGGAGAGGGAGGTAATTTATGGTAATTGGTTTTTTAATATCTTGCTCTACTGGGAATGAAAAGGTCAAAAATTATATACTTGTAATACTGATGTGCTAAACTGTAACCAATAAAAAGAATTCCAAAAAAAAGAATGCAAGATTCCAGAGCTCTGTTATATCACAGGAATCCGGTCCAGTTTGAAAAGGTTTAACGTATTTAGCGGATCTACTGTAGGACAGCAGACCGCCGCTTCTCCCGAATCGTGGGAAAAGACTCCAACAATGCGGAGAATTTATATCGCTCCAGGGACGGGTTCCTTACTTCGGAAATCCTCCAAAGACCGTCCGGCCCCAGCGCCGCGAAGCCTGCGGGCCCCGGGGGGGGGGGGCGAGCGACCCGCGCCGGGCGGTGAGGAGGGAAGACCGGAGCGCGGCTATTAATAGCTTCGCTCTCCGATTGGCTTAACTGTAGCAAAAAAAAAGGTCTGTACCACGTGGGTTACTATGTGAAAACCCCAAGATGGCGCGTTCCGCCGCGGGCTGAGCGTGGGCGGCGAGCGCGCCGTGGCGGGTAGCGCCGAGGGCCGTCCGAGTCCTCTCCCCCGCCAAGGGCGACTTCTGTGGGGCCATCGGTTCCTTATCGTCGTTTCCTTCCTCTGTTTCCAAACACAGGTCAGTACCTGACGCGGAGGCTTCCTGGGAGATGGCGGGGCGGTGCCAGTCGTTGCCCAGTCGTTACGGCCCGTCTCCTTCAAGCCACGCGGAGAGGTTGCGGCGGAAGCGGCGGCCCCTCCCGCGCCTTGAGGGCTGGGACTGGATTCCCGCGGAGACATCTGGGCAGGGTTGGAGCCGGGGAACGGGAGCGGGCTATTCAGAGCTCGTGGAGTGACTGACGCCTCAGAGCGCCAATCGGGGCCTCGTTCGAAGGCTGGCGGTTGCTTTTGAGCCATTACCCGACCCGCCCCCTCCCTGGACCCCGGTTCCGTGCGGGCCGCGGAAGTGAGGCCGGGCCGGGCCTTTCTTAGCAGCCCGTGCCTATCAAGGGGCGAAAGGCGGGGCCTGGGGCCTTGACCGGCATCGCCCGGATCTTGCCTCCCGCTCCTTCCTGGACGGCGAGTGGCGGGGGCCGCCCTGCCGGTTTCGCGGAGGCGCCCGCTCTGAGCGCCGTCTGTTTCTTTGCATTTCTGTGTGAACGAGGCGGGTGGATCCGGGAGCGGCGCTCGCCCGGCAGCTCCGAAAGCCCCGTCGCCGCCTAGCCCCGGGCTGGACGGTCAGCGGCTGGACGGGTGAGTGCGGGCTGGGAGCGGGGCGAGGCGAGGCACGGAAACGCCCCGCGGGGAGAGGCCGGGCGGCGAAGGCGAGGCGGGTGGAGGAAGGAAAGGCCGAAGCGCCAGCCGGGGAGAGGTCTTCGGTTTTTTTCTCACCAACTCACTGCGGAGGATAGGCCGTAAATCCACCTCGCATCTCCTCCTAGAATGAAAATATTGGAATTAACCGTTTTCATTTAAATACAGTATTGCCACACCTTGTGAGATTAAATAGTGGTATTGCCAAGTAATGGAGGGGGACCACGATAAATACCGCAACGATGACAACAGTTGCAAAGAAAAATATGGACTTTTTTACACAGTAAACAGACTTAAGGTCACATTAAATGCTTTCGGTTGGGTAGTGTTTGCTTCAGTCAAATGCATAATTGTATATATATATAATAGTCTCTATGAAGGTACTGCTTCTTCTACAGTTGATAGCCTGCTTATTGCATTAATTGCAATGTTTTTCTTTAGTGCCAGACACATCTACCAGATGAAACACCTTGTTCATCTAAAACCTAATCTGGTCTTTGAATACATACTATAGCAAGCTGCTTTGACAGCTATTGCTAGGAGGTTATTTGCAACTTAAGAGAACTCACATCTTAGCTATAACGATCTCTTTCTAGTTTCTTGTCCAATACAGGTAGTCCTCGACTTACAACAGGTTATTTAGTGACTGTTCAAAGTTACAAGAACACGTGGCTGTTGCAGCATCCCCATGACCACATGATCAAAATTCAGATGCTCGGCAATTGACTCATTTATGATGGTTACAATGTCCTCAGGTCATGTGATTACCTTTTGCAACCTTCTGACAAGCAAAGTCAAAGGAAGCCAGATTCATTTAACTGTATCACTAACTAAACAACTGCAGTGATCCACTTAACAGCTGTTGTGAAAGGTTGTGAAATGGGGCAAAATTCATTTAACAAATGTCTCATTTAGCAACAGAAATTTTGGGCTCAATTGTAAGTCGAGGACTACCTGTATCTAGCTATATCTTTGATAAAGTGAATCCTTGATGTACATGTACAGGCTGATATTTCTGAATATGGAGGACCTTGAATAGCATTACTGGGACTACCTCTTGGCCGTAGAGTTATTACATAGCATTGGGTAAGGTAAAACATTCTGATGTAAGACAATTTTGTATGCATTAATATGTCTCCATATAATCCTTTTCTCTTTGACAAATGCTGTCATATGTGTTTGCATGTGGGAGTAACTGCATTCCTTCTGCTGTTTTCTTGAATCAGTGCAAGAATTAGGAATGATGCTTCATTTAAACCTATTGCTGATACAAATGGATATATCTGTCCACATGTATTATGTGTATGAATGCTTATAGAACACCGAGGTGCAAACAAATTTAGCAATAAACATAAAAATGATGATACATTTGATAATTGTAACATTTGCCAGTGATATTTTTGTATTTAGTACACTTTCCACTTGAAAATTTAACAAAATATATGTGTGCGCTTATAGTGGTATTTCTATTACCTGTTTTTGTTATCCTCTGAATTTTGTTGTTGGCTGTAAAAACTCATACCACAGTAATTTGGAATACTCCTCACAGTATTGAATGGTTTTCTGATTTGTCAAATTAATTTCATTAGTTCCTTTGTTGTGTTGTGTTGTGTGGTCTTCTTGCATTTAAAGTTTCTTTGAATCTTTATTCTTTCAGTGATTCTACCCAGATGTTTTTCACAACTTCACATTATATTCTTATAGATGGGTATCTTAATTCTTCTCTTCCTTCAAGTTTCCCCCACAGTACACCTTTTCTGTCGCTTGCCTAAAGAGGATAAGCTATTGCAAGGTTAAAAGCAATGAAAATGAAGCTAGCTTTTAGGGGAAATGATTTTGTTGGGGGAAATAAATTATATAAAACACATATAGCATTCTGACCAATTTCAGCATTGCAGCTGAAATGTAGGGTACGGAGATCGCAGGGTGCAGCCAAAGACGGGCTGAGAAGTGAAAAATCAAGCAGTTTGAAAGCCAAACCACAAGAAAGCAGAAATAGGCATAAGAATACCTGGGTGAGTTTTAAAGATTTTTTACCACCAAAAAGACTACCTGATTAATAAGAAGACTTAGATTGGAATAATTCCCCGGAAAAAGTGGGAAAAATGGTGACTAAGCACAGAAGGGTCTATGGACTTTACTAAGTATTTGAAATTTAAATCAAACTCTAGAAGGAAAAAACCATTCGGATTAATACTAAACTAAAAAACTAAATTAATTGGGAATTTGAAGAAATAAGTTAAATTGATGAGATAAATGATTCTCTAGCCGTTCAAAAGGCTGCTGGAGTAAGCACAGCGGCATATCCTCGCCCCTATGTTATAAGGGGAACGAGCCCATACCAATTAGGGTCTGGAAAATGTAGTTCCATCACTTCGCGTCATTGTAAAGGGATTTTGGATCGGAAGTGCCTTTCCTGTGCTGTAAAATTATTAAAATATTTAAAGAATTAAGTGTAAATAATACTAGAGCAATCTGGTCCTGGACTAAGTTTTTAAGGCATCCAGCTTTTGTTGCGGCAATGGCCATTGTTCTATCCAAACAGGATCTCGGCATTCCCAAGGGCAAGGCAGTAAAAATGATATACCGTTAATCTGGAATATGTAACAGCTGCTAATTGGGACAACAATTCTCTTCCCCATAGGTTAATTTCCACTTTCAGTATATATGGCTTTATATACACAGCAGTCTCAGAATTAATGGACATCACGGAAACCCATTCCATACTTTGATATGCCTCTTGAGTTCCTCCAATCCCCCATACCCAGGGAACCAAGTCCAGGCCATGCTGCCAGCCATTGAGAATCGGCTCTAACTGTGACATCAGCTCCTGTATCTAAAATTCCAATGAAGGGAATGCCATTCAACCAATAAGTATGCTGAGGCTTACTTGCCTTTATAGCTTGTGTGACTGCTGCAATGTGGGGGTGGATCGGTGAAGTAGAACCAAACCTTCCTACTCCCCTTTGGACATCTTTACCTCCTGCAGGTAAATAGAAAGGGAGCAGGTTTAACTGAGCTCATGACTGACCCTTTGAAAGTTGGCGAGGAATGTTAGACCATATTTGAAGTTTAATGATTCCCTCATAATCACTATCAATTACCCCTGATATTACAAAAATACCATTTTCCCCTGCACTAGAGTGGAGGGGGGGGGGACAAGCCATATTATTCCTTGAGGAAGGGGCCCAGTTAATTGAGTGGGCAAAATCACAACCTCCCCAGGAAATGTAAGGTCTGCTCCCTCCTGTAATTCTAAATCAATTCCGGCACTTCCTGTGGTTGCGGATTGTGCTTCTATTAGATCTCTATTGTTTCCTGGGCTAGGGACCAGCCTGTTTATTGGTTTCCCGGACCTCCAGTGGCCATCCGTGGGAAGGTGTTCCTGAGCTTCGACATTGATTTGCCCAGTGGAACCCCTTTTTGTATTTTGGGCATACAGTCTTTGGTTTCCCCCTATCCACCTTGCTATTTCTGGGATTTGCCCCTCCTCCTAGAAGATGACATTCCTTTTTGAAGTGCCCCTTCTTCTCACAATTAAAACAAGTACCCTGTGGGTGATATGCCCGTTGTACAGCGGCTGCTAACAAATTTATTAGATACGTCTGAGTGTCAATGTCAGCGCACACTCTCAACATCTCAGCAATAGTATGCCCGGGTTTCACTATTATCGACTGTAAAGCCTTCTTGCAATCTGCATTAGAA
>JANHFO010005180.1:0-15789 GCA_032468095.1 Pareas carinatus
ATCGGCGGGGGAGCAGGGACATTTGCGGAGGGAGGGAGCATCTACAGGGAGACAGGTTGTCTGAGGGAGGAGCATCATCTGTGGGAAGTGAGGGCATCTGTGAGGGAGTCAGAGCATCTATGGGGGACTTGAGAGGGTGGGGAGATCTGTGTGGGTAATCTGCGGGGGGGGCATCATCGTCCACAGGGAGCGTCGTCCACAGGGAGGCACCATCATCCGGGGGGGGGTGCCTGTGGTGGCAGCGACGGCAGCATCCCTCAATGAATTGAGTTTGACACCCTTGTTGTAGAGCGACCAAGGGTTGAGATGGAGAAAGCCAGCCGCCCCCCTCGGAGAGAAAATGGAAGCCCCCAACCCTCCTGATCTCTTTCCGTCCTTCCTTCCCGCAGCATCGATGGAGTCTTTGACGTCGCCTTGTACACCAACGCTTTGGTGTCCCCCGATGGCAGCATCACCTGGTTGCCCCCGGCTATTTATCGGAGTGCCTGCTCCATTATCGTCACCTACTTCCCCTTCGATTGGCAAAACTGCTCCATGGTGTTCCAGTGAGTCCCTTTGTGCCCCTTGTGGGGCAAGGAGGAGGGTGGGGAAGGGCAGCCCCATCTGGCTCGCCTCCAAGGCCTCCTTGGTGGGCCCCGGGAGGAGGCCTCTGGACTGGAGCGCGGCCCTCGGTCCCCCGTCACTAAATCTGGAGTGGCTTTCGAATCGTCTCTCTCCCGCCCTTGCTTTTCATGGAGAGCTATGTCCACATTCTCTGCCAACTGAGTACAGGTAGTACAGGTAGTTCTTGACTCACAACCGTTCATTTAGTAACTGTTCAGCAGCACTGAAAAATGTGATTTCTGTCCATTTTTCACACTTACGGCTGTTGAAGCATTCCCTGTGGTCACGTGATCAAAATTCAGAAGACACTTGGCAACTGGTTCATACTTACAACGGTTGCAGGGTTCTGGGGGGGTCACCCGATTCTCTTTTGCGGGTGACCCCCCTTTGACAAGCAAAGTCAATGGAGAAAGCCAAATTCACTTAGCAACAATGCTACTGGGGTTTACTTAACAACTTGGGTAGGAAAGGTCGTAAAATGTCTCACCACAACAAAAATTTTGGGCTCAATTGTTGCCGTAAGTTGAGGACTACCTGTATTCTGTTAGGACTCCTTGACCGCCATTGACTGAGTGGTCCAGATCTTAGAGAGGGAAGAAGGAGGCAGAAGGAGTGGGGTTAGTGGAGTTGAAGGAGGAGGAGGAGGAGGAAGAGGAACAGGAAGAGAAGGAAGGAGGAAGAGGAGAAGGAAGAAGGATGAGGAGAAGGAAGGTGGAGGAAGAAGAGGAGGAGAAAGAAGGAAGGAGGAAGAGAAGGGAGGAGGAGGAGATGGGAGGAGGAAAAAGGAGGAGGAGAAGGAAGGAGAAGGAGGAGGAGGAGGAAGAAGGAGGAGGGAGGAAGAAGAGAAGGAAAAAGGAAGGAGGAGGATGAAGAGAAGGAAGGAGGAGGAGGAGAAGAAAGAAGGAGGAGGAAGAGAAGGAAGAAGGAAGAAGAGAAAACAACCTTACTTCAACAGCACCAAGGCTGTTCCTGATCCTAGTTGTATGACTTCTCCTTGCAAGGTCTCAGACCTACAACGCCCTTGAAATCAACCTCTTGTTGACTGTTGAAGAAGGAAAAACAATTGAATGGATTTATATTGAACCTGAAGCTTTCACAGGTAAGTGAGGGGGGGTTCACAATGGGATTTGGGTCTTGCTGCATCTGGAATGTCATTCTAGCATTGGTACCATTAGTGATCAACCTGATGCGTCTTGTTGAAAGTCACTTTCCTCCCTGTTCTCTCTTGTTGTGGCATTCCAGGCTAGACTGCCTCTGAACATGGAGGTTCCAATCAGCCGTCTGACCTGCAGCCATTGATAAAATTGAGTTTAGTTCTTTTTAAGCCAAGCTAACATGACTTTTCTTCTAGTACATGGAGACCAAAGGTTCCAGAATGATCATGGAATGTCATACTAGCTGGAAATATGGGGTATAGTCACCCCTGTAGATGCAGATGAGAGTTTTGTCAAAACTCAAAAATGTGGAGTTCAATTCCCAGAATTCCACATTCAGCCATGTTGAAGCGGAAGTCTACTTATCTTGCCAAGTTCTCGAAGCTTTGATCTAGAGCAGGGTTTCCCAATCTTGACAACTTTAAGGCGGGTGGACTTCAACTCCCAGAATTCTCCTCCAGGCTCCTCCAACAATGCTCTTTATCACTGCTTTCCTTTGCTCAGACTTTCTGATTGGCCCGCTTTCATAGCCAGATGTCGTGCCTGGGACAATCAGGTCCATCAAGAATACATCCCTTTGTTGGGAGTGCAATATCACTGCCTTATAATACAGGTAGTCCTCAACATACAACCACAATTGAGTCCAATATGTCTCTTGCTGAGTTTTTGTGCCACTTTACCACCTTCCTTCCCACAGCTGTTAAGTGAATCACTGCAGTTGTTAAGTTAGTAACATGGTGGTTAAGTGAATGTGGCTTCTCCACTGACTTTCCTCATCAGAAGTTTGCAAAAAGGGATCACATGACCCATTGCAAACGGTCATAAATATGAGTCAATTGCCAAGCATCTGAATTCCCCCCCTCAAGAGAATGCTTATTTTACAAGATTAATTTTACACTCATGACAAGGTAAATTTATACAATTGAATGTAAAACTGTTATTTTTAACCTCTTAGTTTCTTTTCCTCTTCACCTTGCCTTCTTCTTTACTTCTTCCTCTTGGTCTTCTTTCTTTCTTCTCTTCTTCTTTTTTCTTTTCCTACTTTATCTTATTTTGCCACCAGTCAATATTTTTATTTTTATTTTTTATTTTTCATATGTTTTGTCCAAATACCCCAATTTTCTTTATTTACTGCATTCTCTTTATCTTTATCTTTTAATATTGCATTTCAACTTACTTATCACACATTTGCATATTTCTCACAGTTCAACCATCTATTCTTAATTTCCTTATACTCTAACCAATCATGTATAACTTGCTCATATTTCCTAATTTTCCCCATACTTCTGAGACCAATTGCTTAAATTGTTATAAATTTACACCTAACAACATTTTATTGAGAACAGGCATAACAGGTTTTGCTGATTGGTTATCGACCTCAGATATGGATAATCTCTTTTTCCCTTTCTTTCCTTTTTCTTTCTTCTTTTCTTTTCACCTTTCTCCTACCTTCTCACTTTCTCTTCTATTTCTCTTTTCTCTCCTTATCTTTCTCTCTTTCTTCCTATTTCCTCTTTTCAACTTTGGTCCACTCTTTCATCTATACATTCCAATTCCCTTCTCAATAATCTGCTTTCTTTCAGTAGACTTTCCTTCCTCTTCTTGTCATCACCTCTCTTTTTTGTTTACTTTTTCTTTCTTTCTGAGTTCCTTTCTTTCCTAATCTCCTCTCCCAGCTGTTCTTTAACCTCCACTCCCTCTTCTTTTACAACTATCTGTTTTCTTTCTATTTTCTTTCATTTCTTTCTTTCTTCCAGTTTCCTCTCTTTCCTCTTCCTGTTTCCTAAATTTCCTATACCTCTTATTTTTCCCTACTCCCATATCTGGTTCCATATTTGAGTCTGTCCCCAAAGTAAGTCAGTTAATTGTTTTTACAACCATTTGTATAGCTTCCACAATTTACTCATATTTCCTCAATTTCTATTTGTCTTAATTATACAAGATATAGCTTAATCATAATTCACAATTTTTCATTACTTTTTTTTCCAAGTTTTCTTTTTAAGTTTCCATCTCTATTTGCTCCAATTATATAAACATAAATTAAAAATGTATCTTTACCAATAACACAACTCAAGCTTTAATTTTTTATTAATTTACATCAGCCAGTCTTCCCCATACTCTTCCTGTTATTTATTGCTATTTGGTCTCATTTTGTTCTTTTTCTATCGGGGAATTTCTATTCTGTTTTTTCATTTAGTATTATTCTTATCATTCTTATTCTACTCCATTATATATGTATAAGTATTTCCCTTTTATAATAACATAACCTATTCATACTTAGTACAATTCAACTATTCCTTTCAACCACCATATATCATTCTTAAACCTTCTCCAATCTACCTATCTTTTTAAAACCTTATCCTATTTTCCTAAAAAAAGAGAAAGGAAATTCATTCAAACTCCTTTTCATCTATATAGCCAAGTCTTGTACCATCCATATTTTCAAAGCCATCTCTTCCTACTAGTTATCCCTTTCTCATTTCAATCTCCCCTATCCCTTTCTTAACAAATAGATTTCTTACATACACTTTTATCTTTTGCAGGTTTTCTTTTTCCTCAATTTTCTTTCCAAAACAGTCTTTCCCTCTAATCCTCTCTTTTTCTTTTCCTTTCCCCTGTTTTCTTTCCTTTCTTTTTTCCATCTGCTTTTGGACTCCTAATCTTCTAATCTCCACCATTGTATGTCTCTTTCTGTCCTTCTTTTGGGCTAAAGTTTCACTCTATCTTTTTCCCATTTCTTGGAAGAGAACCTTTTCTTTTCTGCTCCTTTAAACTCTATCAATCTCCCTATCCCTCTCTTCCTAACTATTTTCCATCTTTTATCTAGGTTTAACACTTCCAATTTTGTTTTTCTTTGGCACCAGTTATTTTTTATTTTCCTCTCCCTTTCTTCTTCCCTTTGCATTTTTTCTCTTAAAACCTTTCTTGTATTCCCCCCATCTGTATTATAAATTCTTCCCCCCAGTGGTTCTTCTCTTGTTCTTCTTGTGCTGTTGCCATCTTAATCAAACTTTTTTTTATTTATTTATCCACAATCCTACAATCGCCATGTTGCTTTAAGTCCAAATTGAATTATATCCAAATTATTTTTGCATCCCAATATCCCCAGCCTTTAGTTATTTATAATCCTTTATACTTTTTAAAATTCATTTAAATTCCTTGTTGATTTCAAAGTTCAATATTCCATTTTTATTTCATTTTTAATCCATCCACTTTTTTTTAGTTTGTTAAAGCTCAAACTTTAAATAAGACATGTCCAGGGAGTAGGTTCCAAGATTTGCACTATCAATGTCTATCTATTTCTATACTTTATGTTCATTTTTTCCAATCCCCAATCTCTTTCTAGTATTCCTCTTCTCACCATAATAATTCACTGCTTTTTAAAAAAGTCTTTACAGGAAAAAGGCTTTTTCTCCATTCCTTTACTCTACCCTAAACAGGTTTTGGTTGGTACCTCTTAGTTCCTATTTTTCTTCTTTTGTTGGTGGCTTGTTTCAGTCCATTTCATACCCAGCCTATTGTTCTCTGGGTTGCTTCCATCTTGATGTTAGTTGTTAGTTATAGACTGTTCCACAATCCTGGCCTTAATGGCAACGAGCACCTCTTCAACCGCCCGGTGAAAAAGAGTCAAAGCGGAGCTGCAAAACACAACGGCTGCCCCCGCTGCATGCCTCCTCCTCTGCACTCCCTCACTTGGACATCCCTCCAGAATGTCCCAGGACCCAAACGACCCTCAAAACAGTAAAGCAGGGGAATTTCAGCCATCGGAGCTTCAACGGCCTTGCCCCTGCTCGATCAGGATTGTAATACTGTAGAGACTTGTCCAGACAGTTGCCAGGAGTCAAGACCAACTTAGAGGCATGCACACACATACACAGTCATACACACACCTGAAAATTAGATGACATTAGTCCAAAGAAGGGTAAACAAATTTGTTTTTAAAAGGATTGTCATTAAAAACTCTTCATATCTCCTGAAAAGTGTTCTTTCTAACTTGGAATCATTGCTTTAATTACTGGTGAAGAAGAATCTTTTTGTGATGGCCTCTTTAGTTGCAACTTTTAATGGTTACAACTCTAAAGATAAATTTTCTCCAATAATTCAAAATCTTTAAGAAGCTATTTAGGTGGGGAAACATGAATTAGGCATTTTTCTGTTGGTGTTGCCTAATAAAAGGTGAGACCAATACACACTTATTCCCAAGGCCAAAGATAGTCTCATGGTTGACCTTATGGTGACAGAAAATTAGAATCATAGAAATGAAGTAGGCAAGAGTTACCTGGAAAGTAAACAGTCAAGGGATATTTCCAACTACTAGTTTTATAATAAGCATTTCATGAAATAAAATGCAGCTCATGAAAGTTTACACCTTATATTGAAAAAAGATGCTACGAGACTCCTGATTTTTTTTGCCATCCTACACTAACCTGGCTCTTTTGCTATAGTGTTTTAAATGTAAATCTAATTAGAGTTTTCCTTCTATTGTTAGGTTGTAACCAGATGGACTCAAAGATGCTTACCTTCTTCAGCAGAAAACAACAGTTAACATATTTTACTCTAGGATATAATGTGCTACATTTATTGTACGTCTTGCAAGTCTGTCCTGACTGTTTCTGCTATACTATGAGACTTCATTAAAACATGTTTTGAAACTGAGTTAGCCTATGGAGCTTTTAAATCAAATGCAGTGGACAAAATTGTTAGCCTACTGGATGCAGCCTAGTATTTGAGTGGGATTGCTAATATTCACTGTCAGTTTACTATAAAGTTCAGAAATGCTGAAAACTCAGAAACATCTGCTGCCCTTTATTTTGTCTCAGGAGTTACCAAGCTGTACAGGTTTAGACCAAATGTGGCTTTCATTCTGTTCCTCTTTTCTTCAGTTATATAGTTTCTGACCCTCTTGCAGTAGATTTTGTTTTGTTTTGTTTTTTGCTCTATGCAAAATAAGTGCTGATTAATACCAGTAAAGGGAAAGAAAGGTGAACAAAAGTTGTATTGCAGCATTAAGAAAATAAAACAGAAAATACTTGCCTTTCCTGAACAAATAGCTATCATTTTAATCCAAAATAATGTATAAATGACTTTACATACTGTTATGTACCATCTTTACTTCTACTGAAAAGAACCATGCAATCAACATTTTTGAATCTATGCTTAGTAGGCTTGCCATTGTCCCCACCCCTCCTTTGAATGCATTAAATATGCATTCCTGCAATTATTTCAAAATGAGGCTTTGATGCAATCTGAAATCTCAGTGCTTATTTTTCTGGTGATGGACATCTGTCTTAAAGTCCTAACCCGATGGCACCATTATTCTCAGGGTTTTTTTAGCTGGCATAGGTTTTTACTGTGTACAATTCCAATCAATACGAGAAGAGTCTAAATAATCTGACTGGCAGAACATTTTAATTTAGATGTAGTTACATTCATTTGTGCTCATCTAAAGCTGGATTTGTTTTTGTTTTTTTTTCAAAATGGACAATTTTACTTAATCCAGATTTGTTTCCCTACAAATCTAGTTACTATATTTTGAATGAAGCGATTCATTATGAACTGCTTTAGTTCATTACAGAATTCAGAGGGAATAGAATTAAACCTACTGCTAATTAAAAATAAGATTGTTCCAACCTATACAGAATTTTTATCAAGATTGTTTAAAAATATATACACTGAAATTCTAAACCATTCTTAACTATTTCAATTCATGTAGTAGAATGATCCAGTTAAAGGAGCAGGATGATTAAAATTGATTAAAAATCCAAACCCAAAACTTCTATTCGTATTCAAGAATTCTACAAAATCTGGTTCCTCAAAGTTCCCCATTTTCATGTATTTCTGAGAGTGTCAGTATACATGAAGAATAACTAGGAGTAATTCTCTGATAATGAATCTATAACATGATGGGCAGGGATCATATGTCTGTGAACATTTAGATGTGTGTCAAGGGAGACAGATGGTTTGCAGCTGTATAAGTCTATTTGAAGGAATTGATGCCTTTATATAAGGTTGAAGATATATGTGGTAGCTGCATGGCTATTAGACAATTGATCGTTGTTTAAAGAAGGAAGTTTCAATTCAAACTGGAAGCATCTTCATTTTTTTTAAATAGAGTCCTCATTCTCCTTTCTTTTGTTTTAAACAAAGAATACACCCAAACATGAAACAATAAGATATTGTAGGTGCTCCATCATTGGAGGTTTTTAACAACAGATTGGACAACCATTTGTCTGAAATGTTTGAGCAGGGAGTTGAATGAAAAGTCTTCAAAGCACCTTTCCAAATGCTGCTGTACTGTTATTTCTTATGACTTAGTCTGATGCTCAACAGTTGCTGTAATGTGGAAGTCACATCAAAGATACCTGCTTAGGTTATCTAAGACTTTGACTGATCAGCTGGAATTTCCTTCTTCCCTTTTAGAATCATCTGTTTGATGAAACTGGTTTGCTTTCCAGTTTCAAGTTTGGCACAGTGGAAAAATAAGTTCCTGTTTGAAATCCTAGGAACCATTAAAGTTTAAGGTTCCTCATGAAACTGAAAAGCTAAATCTGATAAGTCAACAGAATTGCGGTTTTATTTTATTCTAAACTGCAGTTGAACATTTCTAACTTTTTGTTGCTGAGTTCTTTACTAAATCTATTGAATTGGGAATTGGAATTGATTCAGTCATTTTATCTTTATTTTATCTTGTCTACTTTGAAAAGTGTCCTACCAATATATCATACTGCTAGATATAACATCTGTGCATATTAACCCTTAAGAAGAGAAAGCAAACACTCTGGAAGGATAGCTTGATTTTTCCTGTGTTCTAGCTAAGGCTTATAATTATAAATCAAATGAGTGATGGGAATGTATCTATCCCACAAAACAGGTGTAGCTCTAAGATCTTCATTGCACATTTAGATCTGGAGAAACACCTTTAAAGTATCTGAGACAGAAATGATTGGTATTCCTGCCTGTTCCTCAAAAGTATCTTAATATGTTTCCAAATGAAAATGCATAATGGAATACCCTGAATATTTCTTATTTCCAACATTGCTTTATTGGTTGCCATTTTACTTACTGGAACATACTTAGACTGGTAATATACTTTAGCAGAGGTTAAAAATGAAGAAATAATGTGGCCTTGCTTTTTAGTCATTCATCAAGTATAAAGTCTATAGCCAGTTAACATTACTATGGGATTGAAAATCAATGTAGAGATAACAAAATAAATTTTGAAAATCTGAAATAAAATAAAAGGAAAATGATCTGTTTTTCACTTTTGGCTCCCTTCCAACCAATGGAAAAAGGGCCAGAAGTTATAATTTGATTGACAGATTCTAGGCCTTTGAAAGTCTTCATGAAGGCTTTATTAGCCTCTATTACAGAGGTTATGACATATGTCTTTTTGATTGTTTCACTATTTATGCATAAGTACTAATTGCATCTCACAGTTCTGCAGGATGCTTGGATTCAGGGTGGATTGTCATATGCTATGTGTGTAGTTAATTAACATAGCACAGCTGCATTTCTAACCATCTGCTTTATAAATTGGACTATGAACACACTATTAGGCAAAAGTTTACTTATGAAAGCAGCTGCCTGCAGAACACAAAGGTTCGGTGGTGCTTGTTCAAGTAGCTTAGCACATCTCTGTACTGGAGACTCTGTTTTGGTTATAACCTTGCTCTGAACCACCTATAGAGGGTTACATTTAAGCAGCTAGGACTTCCTATATACGTATTAACACACTACTTCATCGCGTTGCAGACAGCAAAATTTAAAACTAGGACAATTCTGGAGTGGAATGTGCACCTTGGGAGTCAGTGGGGGAGTTGAAATGTTTTTGGCAACACAGAGCTTTCTCAGAAAGAGGCTCATATTAAGACACTGCATACCTGCAGTTGTGAAGGGAGTGTGAAGGGAAGGGAGGAAGCAATTCAGGGTAGCTCACCCTAGAACTCTCAGGATATATCTAGTAGGTTAGAAGGTTATAGTTTTAGTTTGACAAGATCTATCTGTTCTGAGCAAGAAAATAATGAATTGGATTTTATTGGATCTTGTTGTGTCATATTTGGAATTGGGCCCAGCACATTTCTGTTTATTCCCAGTTTCTGGCAACTCTACCATTTATATGTATTTAGCTGCAGCACTGTGCAGACCTACCTGGGTGTATGTCCTCTTGATAGACAGGGGGAGGATTGTATCATGAGCATTGCGGATGTATGAAAAAAACAGTAGTCTTCCTTTTTTGTTTATCTGTCAACTGATAAGAAATAAATAGGCAAAGAAATAATACATGGATACTTGGTATTACATTGTGCATGAGTAGAACTCCATTTCTTCTAATGGCCACTCACTGAAATACTGTATTCTTTAAAGATCAATGCCATTTTAGCTGCATGTCTGTCATATGGATTCCTGCGCAAAGTATGTTCCATTCAATGGTCTAACTGACTCCCTTTAACACTTATTAAATAAGAGTTAAATAAATTCATCAAATAGAGAATACTTTATGTATTAGATACCTGAAGAATAGCCAAAGCATTTATATATTTGTGCCTTATATACATGTTTCAGAACTCCATTTTTGGTAAATGAACACAAGAGTGGAGGTGGGATGAGAAAATGCTCTAATCAAGCACTTCTAGGTGAAAATATGACTCCAAGATATAAATGAAATAGAAACAGTATTTCTATTGTGCTTGTATAGTAAAAGTAAAGGTTCCCCCCGCACACACATGCTAGTCGAACCAACTCTATGGATGATGCTCATCTCTGTTTCTAAGCCAAAGAGCCCATGCTGTCTGAAGACATCCCTATGGTCATGTGACTAGCATGACTGAATGCCTACGGCATACAGAGCACTGTTATCTTCCCACTGAAGTGATTCCTATTTTTCTACTTGCATTTTTTACATGCTTTCGAACTGCTTGGTTGGCAGAAGCTGTCACTCTGTTACACGACAATAAGAATTCGAACTGCTGACCTTTCCGCTGATCTTTCCATCTTAGCCACTGAGCCGCCATGCCCTCTATGCTTGTATATGTTCTGTGTAATAAACTTATTTTTGTGGACTGGAGAATGTGGCCAGCCAGAGTGCCAGTTTGGTGCCAAATATTTGTCCTAGTAAGGAGAATAAAATAATGAATCATCGCAATGAAATATTCTTCCTTTTCAAAAGAAAGAGAATAAGAGCGGGGGAAACCTGCAATGTCGATAACCATGACATTTGTATAGAAAAATCTCTTCAATCTATTTACAAAAGGGAACTGTGCTCTGTGTATATGTATATGATCATGAAGTACTGTTTTTTTTAAAAAAAATTCCAAAATGCTATATTCTTCTCTACAAGAACAATAAAATTGCATATTTAATTAGACAGATTAACTTTTGAATTGAACTGAATCTTTTAATCCTGACCTTGCATTCTGGAAGTCCTTTATATGTAAGAAACTCCTTGCATGTAATTACTCAGGATCTAGTAGGGAGAGCATTGTCAAAGTCCGAACACGATGAAACCTATTTAGCTATTAATTTTTTTATGCCATCCATCTCCTCATAAGGTGACTCTGGGTGACTTACAAGTTATAAAACAAGTAGAAAACATATAAAATAAGTAGAAAAGGTAAAATATTAAAACTACAAAGATTAAGGCTTAATTGAACTTATTTGAAACAAGCGGGTTAAAAAATCTGTTTTCTTTGATATCACCATGCAACATTTTCATTATTATTTATATCTGTCCGCACCTTTTCTTTTTAGTTTTGACAATAATAACAAAAAATGGTGTGAACAAGAGATGGTTAGTAACTGAAATACATTCTGCTTCAAAATCTCTTTGTGAATTTTGTATGGGATCAATATAAAACTGATTGTTTTATAGCTACCTATCTCCAAAATGGTGGACATAACAACATGGTTAAAGCCCCATGCCTTGTATATGCAGATTTATGGGTTCCCCCGTGGGCATTCCTCATTCCCCATTCATATTTATTTTCATTTTACGTTCATTGGAGCAGATCTTTCTCACCCCCAGTCATTATATGGTTGACTCAAACCATGTTGGTCTTCAAAAATATGATTATTATTTAATAATATGGATATTAAAATTAGACATTGTAGGTACATTACAGTAGTGTTCTCATCTGTTGGGTTCCAGTATGAGTTCTGATAATCTATTATCAAATTTTGAACGGGAGCTGTTCTTTTTGTTTGATATTCTTAGGTTTGTTATTAGTCACCCAGAATTGCAATATTTGATCCACATACATTCTTTAAACAAACAAATAAATTGCACAGGTCATAATGAATAGTGCACAGATCTCCAAAGTCACTTTCAACTCTGTTAACAGGCACAGGAAAAAGATAAAGATGTGGCCTTGCAATCATATTAGTTAGCCATATTAATTTAATGAATTGAGTAATTATGGTTTCAAATAGAATATTAAAGCATTTTTTCATAATCAGAATCTATTGAAAATGCCACCATCATCTGGATTCACACAATACACTGAGCTTTAAGCTATGGGCCTTAAGCTATAATTAAGATCCCCAAAATTTACAAAGTTAATGTCGGATCTTGTCTGCCTCAATCTTCAAAAGGTAGGGAAAAGGAAACTGGGTAATTCCAAAAGGTCAGTTTTACATTGATCCCTACTGACTTTGAAGCAAAATTTCACTCACCAACCATCTTTTGCTTTATCTGTTTTTTATCATTGTTGTCATAATTTAAAGGGAGGCAGGAGAGAGTGAATTATAATTAAAATACTGAATGGTAATATCAGAGAAAAGGAAAAAAACTCTTTAGCCTCTTTAAAAAGTAAGTATGCTTTATTAATTCTTCTGCAAACTCTTGTTTTAAAACATTGGGACCACCTGTTTTGGGGAAAGCAATTTGAACAAAATTCCTCAGAAGCTCCTACCCTAAAGAATTCCATCTTATATTCATTTCTGTCATTTATTTACTTGCCCTTTCCTTCCGAATCTAATCTACGTCACAGCTGACATTGGAATAAGCAGATCTGTCAAATCTGATTTTCTTCAATTTTTGAAAATTCCTTTTTCCTCTTTCCGTATTAGTTTACAATTTTGGAAAAAATCCTTAGGGTAATAGGTATCCATTCCTGGTTACCCTTTCCTGAATAAACATAGCTGTATTTTAATATACATATTTGCAAGGTATTTCTACCATATAGCATATGTGCTCATTTTACAATTCCCATAAAATGCATGTTTGCTTGCATTTTTAAAAAACGAACTGAATAAATATCAGCAGATAACTGCACTGCAGTTTTGAACTTAGTTTAGAAAGTTTAAAAAGCAAACCTATTAAATTTGTCCCCACCTCTAGAGAAGGCCAAGCGATTGTAAGATGCTCTCTTTCTTTTCACCCATCATTACTGGCTTGTTTGTCAGTGGACAGTAGCTGCTGCAAGTATATGAAGGAGCTCCAGAGCGTTCTATAATTAGATGTAGGTTTCTGTCTAAAATTCCAATTTGAGTAATAAGCAATGAATGAACAGCAGCCCTTGTTCAGTCCTAGACATCTTTGTTAACAGTCAACTCCTATTTCATCAGTGAGGCTTTCTCCAAAAACATTTGCATAGGATTGTAAACAAGTTTAGATTTATATAAAGCAACACTATTTGAATGTATTCTTTTCCTCACATTAAAAACTACAAAATTTTCTTTTTGAAAATAATTCAACTAACTCACCAATATTTAGAATTGGTGCAGAGAAATTGTCCTATACTTTTTTTTTTACTAGTTCCTAGTTTCATAAAGAAACAAAATGTGTCTGTGTTTGTGCATGTGTTTCAAAAGAAAAGAATTTTCAAGGAATCCTCATGGCTAAATAGCTGTATCTTTAGAATGAATGCCTATGATACTAGTGACCAAAGAGAGATACCATCCCCTTCATTGTACAATCTTTTCTCCAGCAGTTCTCAGCTTCTTTTTTGCTTTAATTCCAAGGGAAGACATCATGAGGAAACTCTTTTTCTTGGGTTTTCCAATACAAGGCAACTCTCTGTATCCTGATCTCCTTCTGAGATTTTATCGGCCAATTCTGTGCAAGTTTAATCACAAAAAGTAAATCCTATTCTATCTAGTGGGAGTTATCTCCAAATACATTAGCGGAGGACTGAACTCTTAATACTTGACATTTCAAAAATGAACATTTAACATCACTTTAAATACATTCCCTCAAAAGAAGATTGTGACTTTGCAGGGACCAGAAAGTTGGAACTATTTTTGGAATATAATTATAGAAGTGGGTTGTGGTAGAAGTGATCTTATGTTTTTACCGAGATAGCAGCAACCTAAATTGGAAAACTGCAAACTTCATTGGCTACATAAACAAGTAAAACAACTTAAGCCCCAACAAAGTTTTGTTTATTAGTGGATAACTTCAACTGCAGAAGATAAAAAAAGCTTTCAATTTACATCATAAATACAAAAATCTGTTTTCAAGAGAATCTATGGGTGGTGTTATCTTCATTGCATTTAAAACAGGACATCCTGTATATCCAACCTTTTAGAGAACACTATCTAAAAGCATGAATTTGTTAAGGAATCTGTTACAGATAATAGATGCTGCTGCTGTTGTTGATGATGATGATGATGAGGAGGAGGAGGAGGAGGAGGATTATGATGATGATGATGATGACGACAATGACAACCAAGCTATGAATACATGTATTTTTTCTCCTATGGAGCAAAAAAGAACTCAAAAGAGACAATTTTCATTAAAAAAGGAATGCATGAAAAGGAATAAATATCTCCACTCTCCTGATCAATATTTCTGAGCTAGATTGTATTTTTCCTGGAAAAAACTTTTATGCAGGATCATGAATACTATAATTCACAAGTTAAAAAATATTGATCCTGTATTTGTCTAGATTCTATTAGCTGAACTAAATGACAAATAAGATGCCAATCTCCAACAGCATGTACAGTAGCTAAGAAGCAAAGAATTGCTCAACGGAAAATATCTTCTCACAGAAATAAAATTATCTCCTTCAAAAGACCATGTAGATAGCAGAGAAAAAACCAGGATTATAAACTGTTACAATAGACTGAAATCATGCACTGAATAGCATTCAGATACCAACTGCTTTCCCAACATGGATCTGCCAGTCATCAATTCTTATCTAAAAATTAAAAATATGCACTTTATGCCAAAGGTTTTCAGGCATAGACATCATTTTTTTAGTAATACTAGAAAGCAATTTAAATAAGGTAATGTGCATACTATGGTAAATGCTTTCAATGCTGTCAAACAATAATAGCTTATTGAAATAATAGCTTTCTAGAGCATTAGACTTAATGAGGGGTGTCAGTTGCCATTTCTAATTGGGTTCACTAAAATTAGAGAGGTAGATTCTAACATGTGAGCTACATTCAAATTTCTCTTTAGCTTTCACTCCTGTGATTTATTGACACTATGGTAATTCGCATTCAATTCTTATTGTTTTGTTATGCCAAAATCTGGTTCAATTTAGTTTTGTAGTGCTTTAAGACTTCAAATATGAACAATGTCAAAAGGCATATTTTAAAACACCACACAAAATGATGCTTTGTGTACTGTGACTTAATCTGGGCAGAGTTATAGAAAATTATTTCTTCCTGGTTGGTTGGTTCCAAAATATTTCAGAAAGCAAGAAATGAGAGATCCATAGAAGTTATTTATTGCTTTGGGTAAAGATCACTATGAATATTTTTGAGTCTGTCAGATATTCGTACCAATAATAGCTATTTTCAAATCACCAGAAACTGCTGTCTTAATGTTAACCAGCTATATGATTACTATAAAATTCCTAAATTTCTGTTGTTATACTTGTCATTAGTATATCATTTACAAATATGTAATTTGTAAATGATATTCTAATGACAAGTATAACAATCAATCTTATAATTGACAATGAAGATACCGAAAGATAATTCTGTTACTTATGAGCAATCATCAAGAGTATCTATCTATCTATCTATCTATCTATCTATCTATCTATCTATCTATCTATCTATCTATCTATCTACCTACCTACCT
>JANHFO010005180.1:49525-61277 GCA_032468095.1 Pareas carinatus
CTGTTAAAGTTCTATGTTAGTTATTCAGCTTTATCTGTACACCACCAATTCCCCCCTTTCCCCTCCCGACTCCCTCCCCTTCTTCCTATTTCCTTCCCCCCATATCCCATATTTTGTAAATATTGTTAAAGTTCACTGTTAAATTTTCATGTTATTTGTACACTGCCCTGAGTCCTTCAGGAGAAGGGCGGTATATAAATCTTAAATAAACAAACAAACAAACAAAAGACAAACACTCCAGCATTACCTTCCTTCCTGATCTTCCTGATCTGCAAACAGTTGATGCTCTACATTTTGAGTTTGTGTTTGTAAGTGTGCCTTTGAGTCAGTAATTGACTCATGGTGACCGCCTAGATAAGTCCCTGCAGTTTTCTTGGCCATATTTTTAAATGGTTTGCCCCAGCTTGCTTTCTAGCACTGAGAGAGAGTGTGTCGAAGGCAGGGCTAAAACTCACAGTTTCCCAGGTATCTAGCGTGGTCCCTTGTTCCTTCATCTAAAAGTTAAAACAAGGAGGATGTACAAAGGGAGAGAGAGCTGTCATCAAGAGTTAGATCTGATCTAGTGATTAAGGCATCAGGATAGAAAACAGGAGACCAGGAGTTCAAGTCCTGCCTTTGTCATGAAAACCAGCTCAATGACATTGGACCAGTCACTCTCAGTCCAACTCACCTCATAGGATTGTTGTTGTGGACTGAATAGACGGAGAAAGGTGTGTTGAATATGTTCACTGCTTTGACTTATTTGTAAAAATAATATAGGGGGATATAAATAAATAAAATAAAATTTTAAAAAGAGGACTGGCATCATCAATAGCTTTCTATGTCCTACCAACTTCAGTATAAATCCAGTGCAACCAGTCTGATAATGAATGGTTGAAGGAACTAGGTATGTGTCGCCCATCAAAGAGAAGGATTAAGAGGGACATGATACCTGTCTTCCAGTACTTGAGGAACTGTCACAAAAAAGAGGGATTGACTTATTCTCCAAAGCAGTGGTCACCAAACTTTTATTGGTGGGCCTTGGGATTTCAGATTATGAATTTGGTGATCCCTGAGGTCAAAAAGGTTGGCGGCCACTGCTCCAAAGGACCTGAGCTCAGGTAAAGAAGTAATGGGTGGAAGCTTGTTAAAAAGTGATGTTACCTGCAACTAAATTTCCTGACAATGTGAGCAATTGACCAATGGAACAGCTTGACTCCCTGAGTTATGGGTGCTCCGACACTGAAAGTTTTTAAAAATGGGCAACCATTTCACTGGGATGGTATAAGATTTCCAGCCTTGAACAGAGGGTTCAACCAAAAACTTCCACACTCCTTTCCAGCCCTATGTTTCTATGTTTATATTCTATGACAGCCCCTTCTTCTATTCCCTGATGTTATCTCTATCCCTGTATGCTCTCAACTGATAATATTTCACTTTTCTAGTTTTTTCCTGGATTTCTTTCTGACAGCAGGTCCAGAAAAATGTACAAACAAATTCATATCAATAGTCAAGGCCTGACCAAAGAAGGGATCTCAATTCTCAGTGGTCTCACAGATAATATCTTTGTAAAGGTTAACCCAAAACTGAATTAAGCAAAAGGATGCTGTCTACTAAATAATTATTGGATTGCCTTTAGCATAATAAAGGCTGAACATCTTCTAGAGACACGCATATAAATTCATATTTAAACATAGCAATACATCTCGATCCACTGGATTTTGACAGTTCTGATGGATTTTTAATAATAGAATGTCCTTTGATCTTTTTTAAATCCCTCTGCATAGAGAAAACTAGTTGTTGGAAAGAAGGTTTGGTAAAACTTCTCTCTGACACATTTATATGTAACTGGAGGAGTTGCAGGAAATGGGTATGTCTAGTTTAATGAAAAGAAGGACTAGGAGTGGCATGATAGCGATATTCCAATATTTGAGGTGCTGCCATAAAGAAGATGGTTCAGCTTATTCTCTGAAGGCAGAGCAATGGATGTAAACAAATCAAGCAGAGAAGCAACCCAGAACCAAGCAGACATTTCCTGACAACTATAACAATTAATCTGTGGAACAACTTGTGTCCAGAGGTTGTGGGTGCTACAACACTGGAAGTTTTAAAGAAGAGATTGGACAATCATTTTTCTGAAATGTTATAGGATCTCCTGCTTAAGCAGGGGTTTGGACGAGAAGACCAACAAGGTTCTTTCCAAATCTGTAATTCTGTTCTGCTATTCTTTGTACAAGAAGATTACCTTAAATATTCACAACATATTATTCAAAAACTAGAGGACATTTTTTTTTGCCGTTTTGCCTGATTTTCAATTTTTCATTTCCTAATAGGAATAGAAGTACCTGATCTAAACTGCAAATATCTGGAAAACCACTAGATGGCAGCAAGCAGATTTTAAAAACTATAGATTTGTGTTGCCATTTCATGATGATCATTCCTGATTTTGCAACCCAAATATGAGCCTGGAATCAAAACTGGATGGCCCTGAGCTCATCTGAGACTGACAAAAATCAATTCTCCTGTTCAGAATTTGCCTTAGCCACTTCTCAGCTTCATTGTTAACATGAAAGGTGACGTCTTTTTAACTCCCTGCAGTTTCTAATCCAATAGTTCAGAAGGACTGAAACCTGCCTCAAAGCTGAGGACTTTTTAAAAAGGTAATTTATTTCTCATAGAAGCATTTTGGACGCTGAACAAGTCTCAGGGTTGCTTTTCATATAATCAGTGTTAGCAGCTCATTAAAATACACAGTATGTGTGTCATTTAACTGTGGCATGGCTCAGCAAGGACACCAGAAGCTATAGGATTTTCCCCCTTAAAAAATCAATAATAATAAAAAATAAGGGGAAGAATAAGCGGAGATAAAATAGAACAGCTTTGCTTGGTGCTGACACCGTAATTAAGAATATATGGCAGAGGTTGCAGTGCCTTTAACCATCATTTCAGCTGAAAGGATTAACTGATCAACACCCTTTTTTCAATTTCCAGCTGTGATTTCTTCTATCATTTTATGGTTTTCAAATAAATAGAATCCACTGATGGCTATTTTAAGATTGTTTTCAGCTCTGTCCAACATGATGAGTCTGCCAGAGTGAATATCACATTTAATCATTAAAAAAAATCCTTCAAAATGCACAGCCAGACAAAAAATAGCCCCCTTCTATCAAAAGAAATATAATTCTTTATTTTGTTTATCTTAACTAAGACTCCATTCCTTCTTAAATATTCAGATAGGTGTGTGTGTGTGTGTGTGTAAGAGGATTTCTATTATAAATATCATAGATATTTCCAAATGAACTTTTTCTCAGGTTTTAATTTATATCTTTTTTAGTAATTTATGGGATCATGAATTGAAGCCATAAAATATTTTACCATCTTCTGTAAAGTATGTGACATGACATTTTGATTAATGCTATATAACTTCAGTAATTTATGGACTGAGTGTTATGATAACTAAATGTATTGGTTGAAAATAGTTGGCTTGGTTATCATAAACAAAGAATTATCATCAATATTTCCTCATCAAATTGAAATAAGATAATAAATAGGAAGTAACAAGATTTAGTTCTGAGTCCTATACTATTTAGTATTTTTATTCATTTATTTTATTTAATTAATTTTATTTATTTAATTATATTTTTATACCGCCCTTCTCCCCGAAGGGACCCATAACTTAGATAAAGAGTTGGAGGGAATGCTTATCACATTTTCAGGCAAAACAGAATTGGCAGGATAGTTAAATCCCTGAAAGATAGAAATAACATTCAAAATTATCTTGTTAAGTTAGAGAAATGGATTGAAAATAATGGACTAATGGAGACAAATGCAAGATTTCAAAGAAACAGAAATAAAATCTACAACTATAAAATGAAATTTACTGCCATTTCAACTATTAGGTTATGGGCTTTAAAAAAACGTTTTGGGTGGATCTATAGAAGTAGAGATTCACTTTAGTTTTCATTTTCAAATTCCCATCTTGGAATGTATCGAGCTCTGAGTCCTACATTTTAAGAAGAATTCAGACATACCAACCCCAGGACAGAGAAGGTAGGAAGGATCTTGTAGTAACGTGGAACTGAAGAGGCAGACGCGCTTGGAAGTTCAGTAACGTTTATTCAAGCAAAAAAGAGGAACATGCCGGCAGCGGCAAACCCGCTGCTGCCAAGGTTTATACTTGGCGCGCTAGGCGCGCCTCGACCAATCACAACACAGAACACTTTTAAACATCAGGTTAAACCATCCTAAAGGGCGGGGACGTTTAACTGGCTCGGCTCCTGTAAGTCTGGGTGGCTCGGATCTTGCAGATCTCTTTCTCCCTTGTATTATACTTTTTCTTCCTGCTGGTTCCTGATCTTCTTTCACCGGTTAATTCAAAGTATGGACTGTCTCACTTCTCTGAACAGGTATCTCTTAAAACCTCAGCTAATATCTGGGAGTGGATTCCAGCTGAATACTGCAGGGTGTTCATGCAGGCACCAATAATAACCATTTGATCACCGCACTGAATAGAAACTTGTATTTGATGGCCTAAATCAGGGTTTTCCAATCTTGACAACTTTAAGGCAGATGGACTTCAACATGCTGGCTGGGGAATTCTGGAAGTTGAAGTTCACTCGCCTTAAAATTATCAAGATTGAGAAACCCTACTCTAAGTGATCCTTTCCAATTCATTGATTCACTAATAACAGAGTAAATGGCTAATTAATAAAATATTGGATCTTTTTAAATTAAATTGATGTGACTATATAAATGTGCCATGTATTTGTTAGTTTATCCATTTCAGCAAGATCCATCAATTTCACTAACCATTTCTTCACTATGGGTAGTATTGAATCTTTCTATTTTGGGACATGTAATAATATTGCTGCAGTTATACATATTGAAGTAATCTTCCATAGCTATATTTCAAACTATCAATCCCTTAGTCCTAAAAGAAAAAGTTCTGGCTTCAATTGAATGTTAATCTTGAAAATCTCCTGTAACAAAGTATTCAAATCCAAAATTTTAGTATTTTTTTATGTTCGCCAATTATGATAAAATTCCCTCCATGTTGTTTGCATTCCCATCATACATCTGAAGTGCCTTTATACATTGTACACACTTTCTCTGGCATCATGTATACCAATGAAACATACTTAATAAAAATTGTCTAAGACCATAACACAATCTAAATTTCAGTCCTTTTAATCACAATTTTCCCATTAGTCTACTTGTATGTTATAACCAAAATTCTTAGCCCACCTTACCAGACATTATTTAACTGTTCTTCCTCTGTTTCATATTTCAAAAAAAGTTTATATATAATGTAAATTACATCATCATCATTATCAGTGCAAAATTGTGCTTCAGTTGTTGACATACTTTGCTCCATATCTTAAATCTTTTTGTCCATTTTGAATCTTTCAGATAACTGTGCATAGGAAAACCATTGACAACTATATTTTCTGCAATTGATTTCTCAATTTAATTTAAATCCCTCTTGATGGTTTTTCAGTAAGTCCAAATATGTCAACCATTTATCCTTGTCTGCTATTTCTCTTCTATGATATGTTTCTTGAACTGAGATCCATAAGGGTGTTTCCAGGCACAACCTGGATTTATACATTTTCCTTATTTTCAATATGACACATCTAATACATTTTGAAATTTGCATTAACTTTAACTTTATCATACAATAAATATCTAAACCTCAGATTGTGACCTTTTATCTCAAAAAGTCTCCTGTGACTCAGCAACATCCATTCTTTTATCCCTACCAAACAACAAGTAGTGAATTACAATTTTAAATCTGGTCAACCCAGCTCCCCTCTTTCCCTTGCAATTGTAACATTTTATATTAAACTCATGATTTTTCCCCTTGCCATATAAATGTAGATATATATCTTTTGCCATTGTTTAAATGGTACATCGGTTGTCAAAACAAGCATTATCTGAAATAAAAACATTATTTTTATCATAGATTATCCCCAGTGACAACTTTAATTTTTCCCATCTTAAGTTGTTCTTCTTAATTTCATTCCATGTCTCAACATTGAAATTTTGAAATAATGTACAATTCATATTTGTCATAAAAAATACCCAACTATTTTAATTTTCTCAGTCTTAAAACCATTTCCCCATCAATTATACTTCAGCATCTATAAATCTAATTTTTAATTCAACTCTCACCAAAATATCTATCTCTGGGATATATACTTTCAAATGAAACTCTCTCTCACACACAAATATATGTCAAACATTTTAAACTAAGAATGAAGGATATAAACAAATTCAATGCAAAACCATTGAAATCAAAGGGCAGAGGAGTTTGCTGAAAATCTCTTGGATGGAGTGTTCTTGCACGTACTTAGCCATGAACTGACCAAGAAATATATATGAATTTCTTTTCTTGCATTCTACAATTATTTCCTCAGGAGTTTTGTAGTCTACTTGGATTCTCATACTTCAGTAGAATCCAAGAAAAAAGAAACTCCTCCATATTGTTTTTTTCTAAAATCTGGGCAGCCAAGGAGACTTCAAAATGGTAGAAATGTGGGTGAAGAAAAGCAATAGCAGCAATCATTTGCTATGTCTGACCACAAGGTACATCACAAATTACCCGAGACAAATTTCAGAGAGACTCTCTAGCACCCTGAAAATAAGGTAGAACTAGAAACTTCTATCACAGGGGAAGAAAATTGACAAGGCATGCTGTTAACTGTTACCCAGGTCCCAGAGGATCCATATAGGCAGAATATTTGATTCCATTCTATTATAATTTACATCTCTTTCCAGTAAATAACAACTTTACAAAGAAGAAAGATTGAATTCCATTTGCATCTCAACCGCAGCTCCAATTATCAAATACATTTGCCCCCACCCTGATGTTTTATTTCCTAAAATTCAATTATATCAGACAATGCCACTTTGCATTGAATTTCTTCCTTTATGTACTAACAACTTAAACAAGAATCTTCTTATGAGCTTTTCTTAACTAAAAAATAAAACAGGTTAAAACACTTTAATCAAATTTACCATCTCTAAGTGTAAGAGTTCTTTTAAAATGTTTTGAAGCAGCTATTAGAGAATGTCTAGGTTCATCTATACTGCTAAGGCATAATGTAGTTGTTTGCTTTTAATTTAGTATAACATGTAAAAATAGGCACAGTCATTTGTGAATCAGTTTGCACTAATAAGTTTAACTTTGCAGTGGACTTTCAACTGAATTAAATATTGACCTGTGCAATGCTTGCATCCAGTATTAGCATGGAAAGTTTCAACTTTCAAATAAACAAGAGTCTATAGAAAAAACATCAGACAGACTTTTAACTTCAGAAGAAAAAATACTTTGCAGATGAATGCTGGTTTTCTGTTTTGATGGGAGGTTCATCAAGTAGAATCAGAATGAGATTTAGCTTTGTCCTTCAGCTTGTGTCATTCACTTCTGCTAGCTTTCTTGACAGTGTCAGGCTTCAGCTGTGGCAGACAGTTTTTGAAAGCAAGCTATGTTCTGCAAAATATTATTAGTCAAGGTTAGTCAAAAAGTCACAAGCAAAGCCAGAAGATAAAAAGATAAGTATGCTCAATACAAAGAAAAGCTCAGCAGGTAGGATAGAGTGGCCGTCAAGGAAAAGAGTTGTTTCCCTTAGTGATAAATTGCACTGATTGATGCATTGTAGAGGATGCTGTACAGTTGATTTGGTTGATCATCTTTGGCTTAATCATGTTCCATAAAACAGACTTTTGCAAGCAAAAAGAGTAAGTTAATGCAATTAGTTCTCCTTTGTCAGTTTTACTGACTGAGAAATTGCCCCACCTTAAAATTTTATTTTACTTCTTGAGTTCATCTTCCTTGATGTAAAAAAAACTAGCTAGAAATATATGAGATCCATGCTCACTCAGCTCAAATGTAAACTATAAGAATTTTCCTGTTGTAGTGTGCTTCTTGATGTGATCACTAGTACAGAGTAATGGTTTTAGATATATGGGCCCTGCCCAGGCCCTACTGTATTGTTCACTACAGCTTCTTACGGAGATGACTTCTCACACAGATAAGCCTAACATAATTACTTGTTCAAAAATCAACTAGTGTTGATAAAAATTAGGGCTTAGGCTTGTATTTTGTTGGGATGGCATGCTCTTTGTTGAATATGGTAAAGTACAGGTTCTCCCCACTTTAAGAATGAGTTCCATTTCCGAGATCTGCTCTTAACTCAAATTTGTAGGTAAGCAGGAACATATGATCATATAATATTGTATGAATAGTATTATGTAATGTGTTTAACTTGAACCATTGCATATTTAACTCACATTTTGCTAAAATAGACTCTGTTCTTAATTATGGTTAATCCTTAAATTAGGCATTCTTAACCTGTGAACTTGCTGTATTACAGTGATCCTGCTCAAGGACAGTTCTACCCTAATGGAATATAATTTTGCTGTGAATTTAATACATCATATGGTGAATTATTAGTTTCTTCTAGAAGCAATGACCAATCATGCATTCCACCTTTTCTTCTAAGACAACTTAGAAGATCAGCTTGCTGTGCTAAGATTTGGAGTTTGTTTTTCCTTCAAGGCCGTCTTGACTCGTTGACACCCTGCAGCATTTGAGGCACTTTTCAGAAATAGTCTGTATTGCCTTCTTTCAAAGCACTGAAAGAAAGTAGCTGGCCTAAAGTGATCCAGTTGGTTTTCACACCCAAGGCAGGATTAGAATTTAGTTCTCACTATTCCTAGTCCAATACCTTTACCATTTGAGTAAACCACATATAAATTTCCCGCCATGCATTTCAAAGTCAAAAATCTTATATGAAAATAAGTAGAGAATTATTCCTCCAAAATTTTGATTCCTTACACTGATTGTACCATGGAGTTAGGTTTGATTACACTCCTTTTCTTTTTTAAAAATAATGCATAATGAGGCATTGTAACATTTCCACACTTTTTAGAATGCAAAGTTTTTAATGTTCTATTGGTCAGTATGGTACAATGTAAACACCAGTAGCCTGATTTTGCATTTATAGTTCCTATAGGAAAATTTATTGATTATGTGCCACCAAGTTGGTATCAACTCCCAGCTACCACATTGATAGGTTTTTTCCATGACAATCTACCCCTAACCTGGTTTTTTTTAGTCATATAGAATAGCTAGATTCAAAACCTCAGCATTCTAATGATAGCTTGATCAGATAAAATAATATTGCTCAATGGTACAAGCAGTTGGTTTGAAAGAACAGACAGAAAAAGTTCCTAAACGTTCTTTTGTTGATTTTGATGATGATGGACAGAAAATACTTTGACACACAAGAATGCAGTGAAAGCCTGTTCTGAAAGATTGTCCTGTTTTAGTCAACTTTAAGGTTGCTTTCCTGAGTTTAAACTCAGAGGAGAAAAAAAGAACTCTAAAATAAAAAAAGTGCACATGAAATAAATGAGTTTTAAAACAAATGTGGATTTTCATTAGTGTGATACCATCTGGCAACAAGCACAGCATAATATGTAGCTTCATGAGACTCAAGAGATGTTTTGTTCTGTCGTGATCATGTTCTCCAGCTAGAGTACTTAAAAATATGTTCTGCTATGTGATTCATGAAAAATAGGTGAGGTTTTCAATTTAAATGTATAATAGAAAGATTCTTTGCTTAGTGCAAATGACGACTTCATGGCAATTTGTGGGAATTGGAATTTTTTACAGTCTGGCACCAGGCAACTGAGAGGACTATCTGGAGAACCATATACAATATTAAGAAATTAAGAAGAAAAACATTTTCTCACTATTTCAGTTATAAGGAGTAAAAATGTTTATGTTCATTGAGAGGTAGGTACAAAAATTGGATTAATATTCATATGAATATTAATTTTGGTTTTTGTATGTTTGTTTTTTGTCAGTATTATAATAGCTATGAATTAGTTTTGCTATATTTAGATATTTTTCCTACAATTGGAACTTCACAGCACAGATTTAGAGGCCTTTATTTATGAATTTATTTATGTCTAATGAATGGAAACAGGAAGTTCTTTATTAGCTGTTTTTCTTCAGTTTACAACCAGTTTAAAACCAGTTTACAACCTTTAGTTTTCTGAACTAATTGCTTACCAGAAAAGTTCCATTTATAGATTAAGGTGCTTCTCTTTTTTAAGGTTAAACCAGTCTTGAGTCTGAGAAGATGGCCAGGTCAAAGAAGAAACAAATTGTATCATCTTCCATTGAGATCTGTTGATCAAGGCATATATGGTAGTCTATTACGTATGCCTAGTTCTTTTCTAGATATAAAGATTTTTCTTTCTTTAGTGAATGTATTAAACATAACCTGGCTCTTTTCGAGGTTTATTTTTAAGCCAAATGGTTCTCCTGCTTTCTGCAGCTCTTGCATATGTCTTTGTAGCCCTTCTGCATCTTGTGACGCAGCGCAGTAACAAGGCAGCAAACTCGGGAGACTCCTCAGCTGAACCAAGTCGAACTACCTGACAGCAGTTACACCAATCCGGTCTCATGCCTGGAACTGACCCTAAGTTGCCCTGGAGAGACAACGAAGGGAGGATGTTCCACAGTCCCGGGGAAGGTGTCGACCACCCCGAAACTGGGAAAAAAATCCTCAAAAGGTCTGCCTAGCTGTGCTGCGGACTCTCAGCATTTAGCCACAGATGAGCCAGAAGCAAAGAATAAAAGCGGCTTGAGATCAAGCCACTATAAAGCTGAGAATCAACATCCAACCATATGGGTGAGTTTAAAGCCCTACACCAAAAGACTATGCTACCTGATTTAAGATATTTTTAAGAAAAGCTAACACCCAAAAGAGGGGGCGGGGGAATGGCAAACAAAAATGGAAGTGATTAATTTTTTAAAGAAAAAAGTTTTAAGCTGAAATAAAATATCTAGAGATGAAATGACTTTCTATCCATACTAAAACTTACAATTATTGTGTTTATGGGACAGAGTTAAAAAATCTCCAAGACCTTCCTGGATTAATTTTTTTTAAAAAGATCGAGATTTGTGAGTGAGTAAAACGTAAAATGAAAGCCTAATCTGACCTGCAATTGGCTGTGGATTCTAGCAAGAGGAGAATAAACTGTGAGAGATACAAATATGGGGAACTCCAGAACTGATTACCAACCAAACCATAAAGAGAAGAAGTTAAAAAAATATGATTAACGAAATGTTATTGACACTGATGGATGGATTTACAGCTGAAATCAACAAATTAATACAAAAAATAGATGGCAATTTTACAGAAAAACCCAAAGAAAAGAATTTAAGTAAAGGAAAGACAGATGACTGCAACTCTGATGACATTGATAAACTAAGAGTAATAGAACTGGGATTAATAGAAAAAAGTAGCAAATTTCTGGAGAGATGGGTATATGGAAAGATGGAAAATTAAATCTTAAATCAAAAATTAAAAGTAGGTTTAAAGGAAGACGTAAGATCTTTAAAAAAAGAGTATCAACCACCCCGCAAACATTATAAGAAATAAGCAGAAAAAACAAATTCACAAGACATTCTTTAAGCAGTTTAAGGCACCACTGGAAAAACACAAGGAAGATTGGGAAAAAATAAGCAGAGAGAATTGGAATACCAACAGAAACAAAAACAGAAGACAGATACAGTTATGGAAGTTATGGGAAAAAATTGAACAGATAAAAATATTGTAAAATGAAAAATTGAATATGAAATTTAAAGTTCTGCTCTATTGAATGACTAAGTATAAGGCTTAAAATGTTATATTGAATAGAATTTTACTTTAACATTTTTGATATTGAGCAGTGACTTTAAATAAATATTAGATAA
>JANHFO010005181.1:1757-14380 GCA_032468095.1 Pareas carinatus
TTATATTTGGTTTTTATTTAATACAGCCTCCTAATATTTTCTCTTAATATATTTTAATGTTTGTGATTGTGCTATTTCAATTTGCTGTACACCGCCCTGAGTCCGTGAAGAGAAGGGCGGTATAAAAATCTAATAAAATAAATAAAATAAAATAAATAATTATGTTGATCCTGAGAAACGATGTGGCATCAGTTCTGGATTTTCAATTTTATTTATCCTGCTTTATTATTTTATAAATAAGTCAAGGCGGCCAAAATACCTCATGCTCCTTTCTCTTCCTAATTTCCCCACAACAACAACCCTGTGAGGTGAGTTGAGTTGAGACAGAGGGACTGACTCAAAGTCACCCACTCAGCTTTCATGCCTAAGGTGGGACTAGAATTCCCAGTCTCCGGGTGATTGGCCCAAAGTCACCCAGCTGGCTTTCATGGCGAAGGTGGGATTAGAATTCATAGTCTCCTGGTGATTGGCCTAAAGTCATCCAGCATCTTTCATGCCTAGGGTGGGACTAGAACTCACAGTCTCCTGGTGATTGGCTCAAACTCACCTGGCAGCTTTCATGTCTTAAGTGGGACTACAACTCCCAGTCTCCTGGTGATTGGCTCAAAGTCACCCAGCTGGCTTTCATACCTAAGGTGGAACTAGAACTCCCCATCTCCTAGTTTTCTAGCCAGGAGACCAAAGTTGGTCTCACTTCACTTTGGATTTCAATCTCCCAAGAAGGGAGTCGGGGCCCATCCAGGAGGACGACCCTTCGCAGTTTGCAAATAGGACATTTCTAAAGAAGGCAAAACAAACGATGGAAATCTACCAGGAAGATAAGGCAGGGAAGAAGGCGCTTTCTTGGGAAGACTTGAAAACAAAAAAAAGAAGACCAAGTTTGACCGATTAAAAAGATCGTGGCGTGATCGAAGAGACGTTTGCCTTGCGCCTGGAAATCTGTTCTAGCTCCCATTGGCCGAGTACCCATCGCTTTCCAAGCCGAAGAAGAGAATCCCAGAAGAAGCACTCTTATTCCTATCTGCTATTTGTACAAGGCAAGAGGAAAGCAGGTCTATAAATTAGCCAGGATTTATTACTAACATCTACTTACTGATTCCTGACTCCCTTTTAGACCCAGGGAAAAGCAAAAAAAAGCAAAAAAGAAATCAGGACCTGCTACAATAGACAGGGTCTGCTCGCCAAGAATGCTGTGATTTATAAAGTGGAAACATCTTTAAAATGTTCTCACTATCTTTCCCGATGTTTGGCTGTTTTAGTTATAGGAGGGCGGGGGCAACCAGAGAGATTATTTCATATTAAGATCATCAAAAGATTTGGGGAAAAAAAAAAGAGTTTATATTAACCAAGTTCCCTGAACTTTGCATAAAACAGGGTGACTTCTCGGCGGATAAAAGGCAGAGAGCCGCAGTATACAAGAAGGAGAATGTTTCCAGGCATAAATCTACGCACTTTTCAAGTTCCAGGATTTTATGATGACTTTATCTTGGCAAGCAGAGGAGCTTTTTTGCAAAAAAATAATAATAATATATATATTTATTTATTTGGGAAACTGGCAGTGGGTTAAGCCTCCGAAGCTCAGGGTTTTGGGTTGTTGTTTTTTTGAGACTTTTAAATGATCCTAGAATTGAATGAACATGAGCATGGAATAACAATAATGATCATAATCCTTACTACTTCAGGCCCTTGCACACCTATTGTTTGAGAGCTTAAAGCCAAACGCATAACCGCAGAACAGAGTTGGAAGAGACCCCTCGCTCAGGCAGGAAAACCTTTACCGTTTCAGACAAGTAGTTGTCCAATCTCTTCTTAAAAATCTCCAGTGTCAGAGCCCCCATGACTTCTGGAGGCCAGTCGTTCCACTGATTAATTGTTCTGACTGTCAGGAAATTCCTCCTTAGTTCCAGGTTGCTTCTATCCTTGATGATCTTTCTTCCGTTGCTTCTTCTCCTGACTTCAGGGGCCTGACCCCCCTCTTCTCTGTGGCAGCCCCACAGATATCGGAACCCTGCTAACGTATCTCCCCTCGTCCTTCTTTTCACTAAACTAGATCTACCCCCTGCTATACGACCGATCGCTGACCTTCGGACCTTCCGCCGTGCCTTGAAGACCCGCTTGTTCCATCAAGCAGGCTTGGGATAGCCGCCCCATGCCCTCCTGCGTTTAAATTTTAATTGGTTGGAAATAATGTTATTGCTCCCCTTTTTAAATGTTAATTCCAGGCTTTATTTAATTCCTTTTAGTTATGTTTTTAGCGTTTCTGTGTTCGGTGTTTTTATAACTGCCTGTAAGCCGCCCTGAGTCCTCCCGGAGAAGGGCGGGATGCAAATAAAATTAATAAATAAAATAAATAAATAAACACCCAATTCCAGCAGCCGTTCTTCATATGTTTTAACCTCCAGCTCCCTCATCATCTTGGTTGCTCTTCTCTGCAACCTTTCCAGAGTCTCGACATCTTTTATGCATCGTGGCGACCAAAACTGGACGCCGTACTCCAAGGGGGGCCTTATCAAGGCCTTATAAAGTGGTACGAACCCTTCCCGTGATCTTGATTCCATCCCTCTCTTGATGCAGCCCAGGACTGTGCTGGCTTTATGGGCAGCTGCGGCACACGGCTGGCTCCTGTTTAAGGGATTGTCCACTACGACTCCCAGGATCCCCTCCACAGTTAATACTCTTGACTCAGAACATGGTGGGATCCAGTCACGTTTCATAATTAACTATCAGCCGATCAGGATTTGTATATTCCAGGTAGTCCTGGCAGTCGTTTAGTGGCTATTTGAAGCTACAACAGCACTGGAAAAAGTGAACTTACGGACTGTTGTTCACACTGGCGGCCGTTGCAGCATCTTTGTGAGATCGAGCTTCAGTTCCTTGGTTAACTGGCATCTACTTATGACGGTCGCGGTGTCCCGGGGTCACGTGATCCCTTTTGGCAAACCTCTGACAAGCCAAGTCAATGGGGAAGCCAGATTCACTTAACAACCGTTGTGAACAAAGTCATAAAATAGGGCAAAACTCCTTCAACCATTGTCTTTCTTAGCAACCAAAATGGTGGACTCAATTGTGGGTGTATCTTGAGGTCTACCTATACATATTCTGATCTGCTTTTGGCTTAAGGTAGTTGGACAAGAAGCTATTATTATTAAATAAAAAAATAAAAAAATAAATAACAATAATAGAGAGCCAGGATGCAGTGGTTAAAAGCAGTACTGCAGGCTATTTCTGCTGACTGCCATCTGCCATTAGCCATCAAAAGCTCAGCAGTTCGATTCTCTCTGGCTCAAGGTTGACTCAGCCTTCCGTCCTTCCGAGGTCGGTAAAATGAGGACCAAGATGGTTGGGGGCCAATAGGCTGACTGTGTAGACCGCTTATAGAGGGCTGTAAAGCACTGATAAGCGGTATATAAGTCTAAATAATAGTCTAATTAATAATAATGGTTTGTAGTGGGTGTGCCAGCACCGGATTGCTTTAACTGTGACTTTTTGTGATTGAACCAAGAATCCTGTTTCATCATGGACTTGTTTTGTTCATGGGGGTTCAGGCAGTAGATGTAAAGATAATAAACTAGGATGACTTTGCTCATTAACAAGACTAACCCTGATTAAAGCAGTCTGTCTAAAGATGAAGGATTGTAGACCGTTTGTTTAGAAATCCACCCTTTGCTATCCTGAATAATGCCAGTTTTGTCTCTGATGGAGGCAGTTACAGCTAGTGCTTGACTTACAACATCGGTTTTAGTGACTGTTCGAAAGTACAACCGCACCGAAAAAAGTGACATGACCGGTTTTTACACTTTTTTCACGACCACTGCAGCATTCCCATCGTCACGGGTTCAAAATTCAGGCACTTTACTCATATTTAAGACTGTTGCAGTGTCCCCGGGGTCACCTTTTGAATCAAAGTCCACCGGGGAAGCCAGATTCACTTAACAACTCTGTCACTAAGCGAACAACTGTAATGATTCGCTTAACAGCTGTGCCACGGTCGTGAAATGTGGCCAAACTGACATAACCACTGCCTGGCTGAGCAGCAGAAATCTTAGGCTTAGTTGTGGTCGTAAGTTGAGGACCACTTGTACAATTGGTTGTGAAACCCAGCGGTGTCATTAACCGTGCCCCCACTTCTGTAAGATTTATAAATCCCTCTTGAAGATTTACCTTTGGCTAAGTGGAAATCTAATTTTAGCTTTGTTATGTTTTGGGTGTGCAAGACTGGGGAGCGAGGGAGCGAGCGAGACAACCCTCGAGGGGGGGGATTTGTCGGTGGAACGTGGTCAGTTTCATTTGGAGAAAGCTGGCTAGGAAGCTAAGAAAAACACATCAGTGGTTGGGAGAGGCAAAATGTTCTCTTTAAATCTGACAGCATGCAAGTCATTTTCTTCTTTCTTTCTTTTTTTTGGAATACATTTTTTTTATTTTGAGAAAAACGAAAAAAACCTATAATAAACATTTCAGCAAGCATCAGTCGCGTGAGTATACAATTAAACGTATTTCACACTTCATAATAAAAGTAAAAATCCATCTCCTTGTCTAATTAGGTTTTCACCCATAGGATTCCAAATATATATCTCTCATTTATCAGTTTAAATCTCGTATTCTTCCAATTTCCCCTTGTTTGCGTAAAAACAAAAAATATTTGGAAGTAACGGTGTCCCTTCCAGCAGTCAAAACAGCCGCAATCATAATTCTTATGTTGCATTCCTGCTTAAAGATTTGAATACACATCCAAATCATCTTTTTCATTCCACATTCTTCTATCTATTTAACCAGGTTTTCTTATTTCTTTCTTTCTAACAAAGAGTTATTACTTACGTTTATTTTTTTTTTATTAATAGCCTTTCATTCCGATACATTATACTTTCACATATTGTTTGTACTTTTTGTAGCCACAGTTCTAATTCGTTCTGTCTATATTTCATCTTATTTGCCTATGACCATATTTCATTTTATATCTTCTGTAACACAATATTCCCTTTACAGTTGAAATAAAGACAATCATTTTATCTAGCTAAGTTTCAACCATAAAACAGCCGGGTCACCGGGATTTTAAATTTTAGAGTTTTTAAAAATTTGCAGCCCAAATAGATCTAATTTAATTTTAAACTGTTTTAATTATGATATTGTTGTGATTTTAATTGGTTGTAAACCATCCTGGGTCCTTCGGGAGGAAGGCGGTATATAAATTGAAATAATAAAATAATAAAATAAATAAGAATTCTAAATGCACAAAAAAAATTCCAGAAATATACAAGCAGTCTTCCAATCGACTTACAATCATGAGCCGTGGAGGCGCAGTGGTTAGAATGCAGTACTGCAGGCTAATTCTGCTGACTGCCAACCGCCAGCCTTTCAACAGTTCGATCCTGACCGGCTCAAGGTTGATACAGTCTACCATCCTTCCGAGGCGGGTAAAATGAGGACCCAGATTGTTGAGGGCAGGGTGCTGACTTTGCAAACCACTTAGAGAGGACTGTAAAGCACTGTGAAGCAGTACCTTGTTTCCCCCAAAATAAGGCCTAACTGGAAAATAAGCCCTAGCCTGATTTTTCAGGATGCTCGTAATACAAACCCTACCCCGAAAATAAGCCCCAGTTCAGATCCTCAGCCAGACAGACCCACTGAGTACTGTATTTTCCTCAAAATAAGACCTAACCGGAAAATAAGTCCTAATGCGTCTTTTGGAACAAAAATTAATATAAGACTTGGTCTTATTTTTGGGGAGACACGGTATATAAGTCTAAGTGCTCTTTCTATTCACTCAGTAATGGTTCAAAGTTAGAACAGAACTGAAAAAAAATGACTTATGACTATTTTTCTTACGACCCTTGGAACCTCCCCATGATCATGTGATCAAAATTCAGCCGCTTAATGAAAGGAAAGAAAGAAGAAAATGGAGAAAGGATAACTACAGGAAGAAGGAACTAAAATAAAGACAAGGAATATGGAAGGAGAGTTAACGGTTAAAGAACAACTAACAGAAGCAATATGATATTACGGATGACAAAGTAATAGTGCCAAGAGAAGTGTGGTGTCGCAAGATCTACATATACGGTAACGCAAAGTAAATAAATGAAGACCCATACTTAGGGTCATCCAGTGTGACCGTTGAACAGATTTGAAACCGCAACTTCAAAAAAGTCAGATATGAATGTCAAGAAAAGTGGACAAACAGAGAATGGTAGCTATGTAAAAATGACAATTAAAGAAATGATACAGTATTTATTTATTTATTTATTTATTTATTTAGATTTATATATTTATATATATGTGTGATCCTCGGGAAGGATAAGAAAGAAAAGGGATGTATGATATGCTGTGTGATTCATGTATATAATGTGAGATAGGGATGTATCTTGTTATGTATATGGTACTTGGAAAGAACAAAACTACAATGAAGAAAGCAAGAGAAAGGATGTAAGAGAGAGAAAGGTGGATAAAGATTAGAGGAAGAAGAAAGCAGGAAGAAGATGGAGGGAAGGTCCAGAAAGGATGAGGAAGAATAGGGGAGGAGAGAAGGGATGAGGAGAAGGAAGAGGGTAAAGTAAGATGGGAAAGAGACAAGTAAGGAAGTGGGACTAAGGAAGGAAGGTGAGAGAGAAAAGGTAAGAGGAAGGTGGAGAGGAAGGATTTAGAAGAAAGGAAGAAGGTAGGTAGAAGAAGGAAATGAGTAGAATGGTAAGGAAGGAACGGAAGGTTTAAGGGCCGAGTATAAGGAACATAGGAGAAGGTAATAATGCATACAAGACATTGCATGATGGATAATTTGTATGAAGGACATTCCATATTTTGCTAAAATTAAAATTAATAATAATAATATGACCCCCCTTTGCAACCTTCTAACAAGCAAAGTCCATGGGGAAGCTGAATTCATTTAACAAGTAATGTTATTACTAATTTAACAACTGTCACGATTCACTTCACAGCTGCGGCAAGAAAAGTCGTAAAATGGGGCAAGATTCCCTTAGCAACTATCTTGCTTGGCAACAGGAATTTGGGGCTCAATGCTGGTCCTAAGTCAAGGAGTAACTGTAACTTAGGGGTTCAACCTATTTTGCAAAGCCCCTGAAGGCCAGAGAAGGAACAACGGGTGGAAACGGATCCAGGAGAGATTCAACCTAGAACTAGGGAGGAATTTTCTGACAGTGAAAACAATCAACCAGTGGAACGGCTTTTGCCTTCCGAGGTTGTGGGGGCCTCATCATTGAAAGTTTTCAAGTAAACAGTGGAAAATAATTTGTCTGAAATGGTATATAGGGTTTCCTGCCTGAGCAGAGGGTTGGACTAGATGACCCAAAGACCCCTTCCAACTCTGTTATTCTATATCTGTCCTTTTTGTATCTTAAAAAAAAAAAGGTTTCGAAAGAAAAGCCAAAGCGAGAAAGAGAACGGTTGAAAGAAAACCTGGATGGTATATTCTCTCTCTGTGTGTGTGTGTGTGTGCCTCTACCTCCCTGTCTAGAGTTATCTCTTAATTTAAAAACGGCCCATCCCCGTAATCAGCCGGGCTCCGCCACCAGATAAATCTCTTCGATCTGTCCGCTGGCCTTGAGTTCAAGGGTGCTGATGGTGCCGGGAATGAGCTTGGGGCTGACAAATGAGCCAGCCATGGGAGAACTCCTCTTGAACCTGTATTGTTTGTTATTCTGGAGTAAGGATCGGGCCTGGGCTAACCCTGCACTTCAAAGAGGGCCTGTCCTCGTTTTGTATATCACACGTCAGAGCCCAGCGGCGTGGTGTGATAAGCGAAGCTGGCGCAGGAAGAGCCCGATGCCCTGGGAACAGAGGGACACGCAACGAAGCTCCTTTGATCTCGCTCAAATATTTTCCATTCAGCCAGATTCTTTTCCTCTGTCATCTCCTTCCCATCCCTCTCTCTCTTTTTTTTAAAGAGACCCTTCTGAGACTTGGCGTCCATAAGCGAGTGTCTTCAGGCGGCTTTCATCTGGGGATGGGTGGGTAGTGCAGAGAAAAGCAACGAAGATGATTAGGGAACTGGAGGCTAAAATATATGAAGAACCGTTGCAGGAATTAGGAGCGTCTATTTTCAACTTCTTCCCTCAAAATGTCGTCGTAGGGCACTGATGGCGAACCTTCTAGAGACCGAGTGCCCAACCTGCAGCCATGTATCGCAAAGTGCCAACGCGGCAACACACATCCCCCACCCACCTCCACCATCTGTGGCCCCCGTGGCTGTTTTTGCCCCTACCTCACGCACCCTACTCACGGGCCGGCCGCCACTGCCATTACTTGACAGGAAGGGAGCCCTACGTCCCTCTAAATCATTTTTTAAAAAACATCGCTGGGGCGATGACGCACATGCCGGCAGAGAGAGCTCTGAGTGCCGCCTCTGGCACCCGTGCCTTGGTTCAAGGGGGGGGAGGAATTGTCCCCCTCAGAACGGGCTCGCAATTTGGGTGTGCTCCTAGATTCACAGCTAATATTAGAGCAACCTCTCACAGTGGTGGCTAGTGGGAACCTTTGCACAGGTTTGCCTGGTGCACCAATTGCGACCCTACTTGGATCAGGAGGTGCTCCTCGCAGTCACCCATGCCCTTGTCACCTCACGGTTAGACTTTTGCAATGTGCTCTACATGGGGCTACCCTTGAAAACTGTTCAGAGACTACAGTTGATCCAGAATGCAGCCGCATGAGCTGTTGTGGGTGCGCCTAGATGCACCCACATTACACCAATTTTCCGCGAGCTGCGCTGGCTCCCCATTGGTCCCCAGGCACAATTCAAGGTGTTGGTTATTACCTTTAAAGCCCTACATGGCTTAGGGCCAGGTTATCTCCAAGACTGTTAGAGTTATATGGATTATGTTCTCTTTAAGCACCTAACTGGTTGGTTTACAAAATGGCTGACTAGCTGAGTCATGCTGAATCATGCTAATTGCTTAGAACCAGGATGCTTATTATAAAAGCAGACTTGAGAAGCACGCTCTCTCCTTTGATATTCTACGACTCTGCTTTGGTTCCGTATTTGAGCCTGTGTGTTGCCGCTGAAGATTGCTGACCAATTTTGTTGGTGAAATTGCCGGTGAAGACTACTTGCTAACTTGATTAGTAAAAGGACTTCTTGACTGTGTATAATAACTGGACTGTTGACTTGGAAGATGGACTGTGTTTAACTTTCTGTTTATAAAAACTTTTATACCTATTGTACTCTGTGCCTGTGTGATCCTGGTTTCCATCGCTACTTCCTAGCCCACAGCGTTTTTTGCTGCACGCACCATCTGCTTGTTTCTAACATTGGCTCTAAGCCTAAGGTGCTGACAGAGACCGCCTTCTCCCAATGACCAGTAAGATCCCACAGAGCTGGTCTCCTCCGAGTCCCGCCAGTTAAACAATGTCGGCTGGCGGGCCTACCGGGAGAGGGCCTTCTCTGTGACTGCCCCAGCTCTCTGGAACCAGCTACCTCCTGAGGTCCTGACCATCCCCACCCTATTGGCCTTCCAAAAAGCACTGAAGCTCTTCCGGCAGGCCTGAATTTTAAAATGTAAATTTTTTTAAATTTTAAAATGGTTTTGAAATGTTTTTTTTCTTGAAACATGTTGTAAGCCGCCCTGAGTCTTTGGAGAGGGGTTGCATATAAATTTAACAAATAAATAATAAATAAATAGGTTCGCCATCGCTGCTATAGAGCATTGTGCGGCAAAGCAACTAGACACAAGGACAGTTTTTCCCCCTACGCGATCACTCTGCTAAATAACCGATTTCCAGAAGACTGTCTAACCACAAGAAGATTTACAAGCTGACAAAGAAAGAAAGGGAGTCTCAGATGGCCGTTTCCAGCTTATTAGCTTTCATGAGCGAGGCAGGCCCTTGGTGGGATTCGAACTTGGGCTAGTGACAGGCCTGCTATAGCCCTTAGTCTGGGAATGAAAGGCGAAGGGAGTAGTTTACACCCTTCTGCACTCAGAAAAATAAGCAAAAATTCCAGGTGCCTCATAAAAATAAAAGACTGTCTCACTACCTAATAGAGTTGTATCACTATTATCCTTCTCACCTTTCCTATTACCTATTTTCTCATTTTATATGGCAATAACTTTATTGCTTGTATCTTACAATTTATATTAATTTGCCTTATTTAGTATCCTGGTATGACTCCTGCTGATTGCTTGCTTAGTATTCTATGACTATCACTTGAGCGCTGTATCTAACGACTTATGATTATGATCATAATGTATCGCTTGTAGCTTATATGTACAGTGAGAGCCTACGCACCGGAGGCAAATTCCTTCTGTGTCCAATCCCATTTGGCCAATAAAGAATTCTATTCTTTAAAAAGAAAATTCTATTCTATTCTAGTGTAAAGAAGGACTAGCAGTGGCATGATAACAGTGTTCAAATATTTGAGGGGCTACGATAAAAATGGGGGGTCAACCTATTCTCCAAAGCCCCTGAGGGAAGGACAAGAAACAATGAATGGAAATTAATCAAGGAGAGAAACAACCTAGAATTAAGGAGGAATTTCCCGACAGTGAGGACAATCAACCAGTGGAACGACTTGCCTCCAGAAGTTATGGGGGCTCCAACGCTGGAAGTTTTTAAGAAGAGACTGGACAGCCATTTTGTCTGAAACGGTAGAGGGTTTCCTCCCTATGCAGGGGGCTGGACTAGAAGACCTCCCAGGGTCCCTCCCAACTCTGTCATTCTGAATCCGTGCCTGCTGACCGGGAGCCGAAAACCATGAGGCGATTCTGGGAGACGAATAATTCAATAACTCCCTCTCCTACCCCCCCCCCACCAACGGCTATTGCAGCATGATTTGCAAGCCCAGCTGTGGAACATGGAAATCTTCAGAGGTTTCTCCTCCGGCAGTTCATTTAAAAGCCATTTGTGAGGATCCGGCGTGCCTGGGACAAACCGAACGACACAGAGCGCACTTCATTACGGAGGAATAAGTCATTCGCACTTCATCTCCGAGCTATTTTAACTCTGGGGGTTTTTTTTCCCCCCTTTCTCTGTCTCTTTTTTTCCCCCTTGATTTTTCTTTGTTCTTGACCACCGGCAGAGTTGGTCAAGGGCTGCCAAAACAAGGCGATTTGGGTAGAGAGAGAGAGAACGGGGCAGATGCCCTGAGAGAAGAAAGAGTCAAGCTGGGTCTGTGAAGACAGGGCCAAGAAGGAAGCTTGGCTGAAATAACCACAGCTTGCTTCTCTCCTGTTTCAACCAGCATCGCAGAGAAGAGCCACAAGGACGATCAGAGATCCGGAGCTTAATTCATACAATGAAAGAGGGAAGAAACTGGGTATTAGGCTTATATAGAGGTTAGAATGCAGTATTGGAGGCTAATTCTTGACCGCTGCAGGGCACGGCCGGCTCATATCGAAGTGATATAGAAGAGAGTACCTGAGGCCACCAGGTTTGAAATTCTGGACCTGGACAACGTAGAGCTACGGCGCCTACGGTCTGACTTAAGCTTAGTTCACAAAATTGCCTGTTGCAATGTTCTACCTATGAACGAATACTTCAGTCTCAACCACGATAATACACGGGTTAACACCAGACTCAATCTCAAAGTGAACCGCTCCAGACTCGATGGCAGAAAATACAATCTTATCAACAGAAGTTTGAAGTTTATTTTTATTTTTATACCGCCCTTCTCCCCGAAGGGACCCGGGGCGGTGCACAGCCATTTAAAAACAACAGTAGAAAACCACAACAATAACAAAACATACAAGACAAAACTTAAAATGATTTAGAATAGATGATAGTTAATGGACAAAAAATTTAAAAACCGGAATATAAAACCAATTTGTACCGGGTCAAGAATATAAATAGATAAAATGATTTGATTTACACAAACCGGCCTGAGTGAAGAGGTATGTTTTAATGGCACGGCGGAAAGCACGCAGATCCGAGATGGTACGAATCTCTGAGGGGAGATGGGTCAATGCTTGGAACTCACTGTCTGACGCTGATGTTATATCCTCAAACCCCCCCAAACCTCAACCTTAAACTGTCTACCGTGGACCTCACCCCATTCCTAAGAGGTCTGTAAGGGGGCGCGCATAAGCGCACCAGCGTGCCTCCCGCCCTTGTCCTACTGTCCCCGTTTATTTGTACTCATTTATTATTATGCATATGCTTATACCTGTTTATACCTATATTTTTATATTGCATGTTTCTACTTATACTTGTTTTTGTCATACATGCTTGACTAAAATAAGTAAATAAAAATGATTGTCCACTAGGACTCCGAGATTTTTTTGGATTTTGCTTGGTCTCTAGGATGTTCCCAGTTTCCTGAAACTGCAGTGGGGTCTGTTCATGTGTTGTGAGTTTAAAGAGTGTTCATTGTGTCTTCTGATCGTTAGCTGGTATTTATGGGTGCGCTCTGCTCAATACAGGTAATCCTCGGTTTACGGCCATAATTGAGCCCAAAATTTATGTTGCTAAGTGAGACATTTTAAAGCGAGTTTTGTCCCATTTAACGACTTTTCTTGCCACGGTTGTTAAGGGAATCACTGCAGTTCTTAAGTTACTAATACTGTTGTTAAGTGAATTTGGCTTCCCCATTGACTCTGCTTGTCAGAAGGTCCCCAAAGGGGATCACGTGATCCCATGACACACGGCAACTGTCACAAGTACATTCCAGTTGCCAAGTGGCCGAATTT
>JANHFO010005181.1:15933-27298 GCA_032468095.1 Pareas carinatus
CAGTAGGAAGAATGGCGCTCGGTGGCCGCGCTGCCTCTTAAGTACCCCCGCGGGGCTGGCAGCCTGCCAATCGCGGCACGGGCATTTCCCGCGCTTGCAAATGCCCTCCCCTGGACACAACATAAGGGACTAAAACATACAAAGAACGGTTGCTGGAATTGGGTGTGTCTAGTTTTAATGAAAAGGAGGCCTAGAGGGGGCATGATAGCCGTCTTCCAGTCTCTGAGTGGCTGTCCCAGAGAAGAGGGAGTCAAGCTATTCCTCAAAGCCTCAGAAGACAGAACAAGAAGCAACGGATGGAAACTCATCAAGGAGAGAAGCAAGCTGGAATTAAGGAGGAATTTCCTGACAGGGAGAACAATCAGTCCGTGGAATTGCTTGCATCCAGAAGTTGTGGGTGCTCCAACACTGGAAGTTTTTAAGAAGAGACCGGACAGCCATTTTGTCTGAAATGGTATCGGGTTTCCTGCTGGAGTAGGGGGTTGGACTAGAAGACCTCAGAAGTCCCTTCCAACTCTGTTCTTCTAAAACCAACCCTGACCGTTCTTTGGATAGATAGATCCTGAAGGTGAAACTCAAATACTTTGGCCACCTAATGAGAAGAGAGAATTCACTGGAAAAGACCCTGAAGCTGAGAAAGATGGAGGGCGAAAGGAGAAGAGGACAGCAGAGAATGAGATGGTTGGATAGCATCATTGGTGTAATGAACATTACCTCAGGCAAGGGGGCCTGGGGTCATGACATGTTGGAGATGACTTGGCGACTGAACAACAAAATCTAATGGGTCTCAAGGCTATGAATAGAATTCAGAGGCACATACTTTTCAACGATTCTCCCTTTGGGATGAAACGAGTCACATGGGAAAGTCTTGAATAATCCTCCTTTAGTGACCACAATTCTGACCGACAGCTCTGTGGTTAGGCAAAGCAGTTGCTGAGTTAGAAATTCCGTCATTTTGCAATTGTGTTTTTCTTTGTTCCCATTTCTTTGAAATGCTCACCCCAGCACTGGGATAATGAACAAGAAGAGAATTAGTGTTTGCATTTGTATTCATTGGGAGAGAAAGGGATCGCAAGAGAGTAAGCAGGCACACAATGGGGAATATCAAAAGGAATGTGAGCAGCAAAAGTGGTGTGAGCAGCCCCAAGCATACAGCCTTATTTAAAAGATTTATATGGCCACCCATCTAAAGCAACTCTGGGCAGCTTACAACAACTTTAAAATCAGCACATAAAGCAATATTAACGATTAAAGAAACTCTATGCTTCAATTCTCCCCCAAGTGGGCTAAGCAACCCTCCTTCCTGGCTTCTACCCATGCAATCTCAGTGCCTGAGTAAAAATCCAGGGGATGCTCAAACCACTGCATTCCTTTCGATATTCCCCATTGTGTGCCTGCTTACTCTCTTGCAATCCCTTTCTCTTCCAATGAATACAAATACAAACATTAATTCTCTTGTTCATTATCCCAGCACTGAGGTAAGCATTCCAAAGTGCGAAGGAATGGGAACAAAGAAAAATCCAGATCTTAATGGTCTTGTGAAAGGATAGAAGGGTAAGGGGCTTGTTGAATCACTGACTGATAGGAGGGTGTTCCACAAGGTAGGGGTAGCCATAAAATGGCTGCGCAGGGGGTTGAACTAGAAGACCTTTAATGTCCCTTTCAACTCTGTTATTCTGTTATACTGTTATGTAAAAAGCATGTTTTAGAGATCTCACTAGATGGCAAGATTTCAAGGAGAGGACCTATAGCATGCCCACCACATTTGATCTAGTGGTATGTATTTTTAGGGAAAGGTGGTCCTGCAAATGACTTGGTACCCTGATACATAGGTTTTTAAAGGTGATAACCAGCACTTTGAAGTGCACCAGGAAGAAAACTGGAATCCAACACAGCTCGTACAGTAAAGGTATAACATAGGTGAACCTATGGGCACCCACTATTGTGCATGCTGCTGTATTCTGGAAGAGTTGTAACTTCCAAGTGGTTTTCAAGGGCAGTTCCATGTAAAGTAGTACATTGCAATATTCCCATTGTGAGCCTCTTTACTCTCTTATAATCCCTTCCTCTCCAACCTCTCCATTCCGCAAGGAGGGGTTAAAAAAGAAAAGCAACACATCCATGTATAGGGCAACATGTACTGACTGTAAGGGTGCTCAAAGCCTGAGGGATACTGTGAGGTAATAAATGCAGGCGTTGGTTGTAAAGTTCTTTTTTTCAGTCTTATTGTAATTTCGAAAGCATACCATTTTGTCATTAGGGAGCCGGGTGTCAAAAAGTCAGCCTTTTTGATTGCACATTGAGTTTTGAGAATACCCATTGTCAGGATGCTGAGTTTCAGCGGCAGAGGACAAAGATAGTAAAAGAGAGGGAAAGGATTTTATCTAGTGTATGGTAGACACATCACAATTCTCATAAGCTTACAAATTCAGGGACTGACTGTCGATGTAAATAAGACATGATGGGGTTGCATATGGAAAGAATTTCCCTGATAAGTATCCAGGGGGGCATCCTTCCACTATATGCTACCCCGTCTGCTTTGGGGGCACCGTAGCTGCACTCTGAGTAGGGGAGATTCCCACACTTCTACAGGAAATCGGCCGACCTGTCGTGGTGGTGTTCTGATCCTGTTCTTGAGAGGTCTTGAGAGGGAGGTCAATTCCTCTTGGGTCATCTGTTAAACAGAAAATATTGTGATACTCTGAGTGGGGGGGCGGGGTGGGCAGTGGATAACCATTCCTGCGTCCAGGTCTGGGATAGATCGAAGTCCTCCTGGCAGTAAGTTATTTAGCTGTCCTAATGGGTGGGTGTCTAGAGGGGAGCCTGTTTTTTTGTGGCATCAGCATTAATTGGTCGATGAATATTGCGGATTATTTTCCCTTCGTGAGAGGAAGAGGAGAAAAAAGAGGCAGCTGAAATTCCAAATGCAGTGACTAAAAATAGCTACTCCTTGAGAGTAAGATTTCTACAATTTAATCATAATTTCTTATAAATCAGGATTGACTTCTTTTCTCTTTTTTGTGTGCATATCAATGATCTTTGTGATGAAATATTCATTCTTCATTCATTCATTCATTCATTCATTCATTCATTCATTCATTCATTCATTCATTCATTTACCTCCATTATTATCTTCATTGGGATTGGAACTCTGTCCCTGGTTGATTGGTCCAAAGTCATCCAGTCAGCTTTCATCCCTAAGGTGGGACTAGAACTCACCGTCTCCTGGTGGTTGACCCAAAGTCACCCAGCTGGTTCCCATGAATGTTTCCCTCTTAATATTTGAAAGGGTCTATACACAGACTTCTTCAAACATGTGTTTTTTAGATGTAGGATGGGGGAGGATAAAATTTCGCAGCAGTGGTATCCAGGTGGGGGATGCAGAAAAAGATGATATGGTGACCATAACTGTGTGATCAAAGCCTCACTGCTTTTTAATGTGGGTCCCCTGTGCATTGAACTAAAATTGAACTCCTCCTCCTCCTCCTCCTTCTCCTCCTTCTTCTCCTTCTCCTTCTCCTCCTCCCTCCTCCCTTTCTCCTCCCCTCCTTCCCCTATTCCTTTCCCCTCCTCCTTTCCTCCTCCACCCTCTCCTCCTCCTCTCTATCTCCATCTCTTCCTTCTCTTCCTCCTGCTTCCTCTTCCTCCTCTTCCTCTTCTTCCTCGTTTGTTTCATCCTTCCCATAAGGAGGATGTTTCCAAGCTACAAAGTGAAAGTGACCGGGATGAATCCCAAGACGAAGTACATCTTGCTGATTGACATCGTCCCAGCCGACGATCACCGATACAAATTTTGCGACAACAAGTGGTACGTAATCAATAGCATAACTGATCTTATTGTAGGGAATTTTGTGGCAATACCTCAGCTTTAAATAAATGTAGAACCTTCTGCTCATTAGAGTGCTATAAATTTAATTCCAGTTTTGTTTAGTGCCTTTGTTAACTTTGTCCCAAAGATTTTCCATCATGGTTGTGTTCATGCTGGGTGTCTAACCAGACTCTTTAAATCCCCGGCAACTTTATATTGAAAAAGTTAGTGGTGCAGTGGTTAGAATAAGGCATTGCAGGTAAACTCTGCTCACTGCCAGGAGTTCAGTCCTGACTGGCTCAAGATTGACTCAGCCTTCCATCCTTTCCAGCTCGGTAAAATGAGGACCCAGATTATTGGGGGCAAGATGCTGACTCTGTAAACCACTCAAGAAAGGGCCGTAGAGCACTGTGAAGCTGTATATAAATCTAAGTGCTATTGCTTTTGATATTCAGAAGGTCACTAAATCAATGATCGTACGTCATAAATTACTTGTACACAAGAATCTAGTCAACTAGTAGTCAGCACCAAATTGGTGCTTGATAAGAGTCAATGGAATTGAAGAGGGGTTGAACTTAGACCATTTGTGGGAACATAACCACTCCAGGCTGATTCCTCTCTTGACCCCGCCCCCAGGCTCCACCTCTCCTTCTCCATGAAGTGATAGTTCCAGTGTTGTGCCTTTAGGACCCCTGGTGATTAGAAGGCAGTATTGCAGGCTGACTCTGCCCACAGCCAGGAGTTCGATCCTGACCAGCTCAAGGTTGACTCAGCCTTCTGTCCTTCCCAGGTCGGTAAAATGAGGACTCAGATTGTTGGGGACAAGATGCTTGACAACCATCTTGCTGATCAATGGAAATTCCGATCCCAATTAATTGTGTTCATAAGTCGAGGAATACCTGTACTGCTGTTTGGTAAAAGTGCTGCACCGTACGAAAGATTGGTTTCAAAAATGGAAGCTGGGTTTTGTCAGAGTTTAGCTAGTTAGCTGCCTTGATCCATTTATAAATACAGGTAGTCCTCGACTGACAACGGTTCGTTTAGTGACCGTTCAAAGCTACAACGGCCCTGAAAAAAGGGACTTATGACCAGTTTTCACACTTACGACCGTTGTCGCATCCCCACGGTCCCATGATCAGAATTTGGATGCTTAGGAACTGATTCATATCTATGACGGTTGCCGCGTCCTGGGATCATGTGATTCCATTTTTGTGACCTTCTGTCAATGGGGAAGCTGGATTCATTTAACCACCGTGTTACTCACTTAACAACTGCAGTGATTCACTTAACAACTGTAACAAGAAAGTTCGCCAATTGGGGCAAAATTCACTTGATAAATCGTTCTGATCTGAGCACACACAGAGAAAGGGGACCACAAATGTCTCACTTAGCAACATAAATTTTGGACTTGCTTGTGGTTGTAAGTCAAGGACCACCTGGAGAGGCAGGGAAAATTAATTTCTTGTATGGCTTTGCACATAGGATGGTAGCTGGAAAAGCTGAACCCGCCATGCCCGGACGGTTATATGTTCACCCGGATTCTCCAGCTACTGGAACACACTGGATGCGGCAACTGGTGTCTTTCCAGAAGCTAAAACTCACCAACAACCATCTGGACCCCTTTGGACACGTAAGAGAAATTTCTAGCACTTCTCCTAGCCCAGGGATGGCTAACTGTTTAGACACCAAGTGCCCGGATGAGTCACGGCTAATGGCTCCCTGCTTGTGACATCATCGCCTGGCGCCGCTAGTCTCTTTCTGAGCATGTGCATGGCCCTTTGACATCATCACCTGATGCCGCTACTCCTTTCTGAGCATGCTCAGCTGTGGGGTGTAGCCAGGGTGACTTGGCTCGCGTGCCAGCAGAGAGGGCTCTGCGTGCCCGCTATGGCACACGTGCCTTATTCATTCATTCATTCATTCATTCATTCATTCATTCATTCATTCATTCATTCATTTATTTGATTTATATACCGTCCTACTCCCGAAGGACTCAGGACGGTGAACAGCCTTAAAACACACACATATATGTCCAGCACACTTTAAAACCAAAATTAAAATGATTACATAATGGCTGATAAAGGTTAAAAACCAATTTAAAATAACTAAAATATGTTCGCCATCACTGATCTAGCCTCACTCCATAAATGCCACCATCCTATCACCAGTGATGAGAGTAAGCCACAGTGATGTCACCTACATCAGGGGTCTCCAACCCCTGGTCCGCGGACTGGCACCGGGCCGTGGTGTGCCAGCAACAGGACTGTGCAAACGATCCAAGCCCCATTCACGGGATGCAGGCAGCATGCAAAGCCACGCCCCCTCCCGTCCACGGAAAGACCTTTATCCATGAAACCGGTCCCTGGTGCCCAAAAGGTTGTGGGGGGGGCACTGACTTATATGGTAATAAGGTCCCTGCACAAATGAGCCGAAAGATGTTTATTTTATTTTATTTATTTAATCATATTTATATACCGCCCTTCTCCTCGAAGGGACCCAGGGCGGTGCACAGCCATTATAAAAACACAAAGTGACAGGCTGATTACAGAATAGCTCTGATGAAGTCACTATCTTCCAATCCCCTCAGCTTTCTTTAACAAAATGAAGGATTGTGTGTGTGTGTGTGTGTGACAGTATAACAGTCTTCCAATATCTGAGGGGCTGTCACAGAGAAGAGGGGGTCAAGCTACCCTGTTTCCCCGAAAATAAGGCAGTGTCTTATATTAATTTTTGCTCCCAAAGAGGCGCTAGGTCTTATTTTCAGGGGAGGCCTTATTTTTCCATGAAGAAGAATGCGGTACACACAGTGGGCCCAACACCTGCCCCGCACGACTCACTGTCTAATTGTGAGTCAGCCAGACTCGGTCAGGGCAGAGCGAGCAGCAGGCGGCAGCCTGTCCTGGTGGCGGCGTGGACTCTCTGATTAAAAGAGACCTCGCACTTCCTGTCTGCTCCGGCTGCGCTGCGGCCAACAGCGAGCTGCGTGGCGACACCCGCCGCTACGGTCCAGAGTCCAGTGTTACAGTAGCTTCGGGGGGGGGCTTATAATCGGGAGGTCTTATTTTCGGGGGGATGCCTTATATTTCAGCGAGAGGCAAAACTGTAAGTAGGTCTTCTTTTCAGCGGATGCCTTACTTTCGGGGAAACGGGGTATTCTCCAAAGCATTAAATTAAATTAAAATATGGAAGTGAATTTTTGCAGTTGCGTATCTAATGGTCTCTAATCAATCAATCCTAAAAGGAAAAAAAGATGTGGAGACTCTGGAAAGAGTGCAGAAAAGAGCAGCAAAGATAATTAGGGGACTGGAGGCTAAAAGATATAAAGAAAGCTTGCTGGAATTGGGAATATCTAGTTTAATGAAAAAGAAGGACCGAAGGGGACAGGATCGCAGTCTTCCAATGTCTCAGGGCCTGTCACAGAGAAGACGGAGTCAACTTATTCTCCAAAAGCCCCTGAAGGCAGGAGAAGAAGCAAAGGATGGGAACTAATCAAGGAGAGAACCAACCTAGAAGTAAGGAGAAACTTCCTGATAGTTAGAATAATTAATCAGTGGAACGGCTTGCCTTCAGAAGTTGTGGGTGTTCCATGACTGGAGGGTTTTTAAGAAGAGATTGGACTACCATCTTGTCTGAAACGGTATAGGTCATTCAGCTCTCAACCTTTTCTTTGCCTTTAAATACCTTCTGTGGCTACGGAGCACAGAGACTTAAGATTTAAATCATAACATTTCTTCAAGGCTTCGCGGTTCCCCCTGTGAAAACATCCTAGCCCTCCCCAAGGATCCACGGATCACAGGTTGAAAACCTCGAATACGGCTCATCTGCCTGGAATCCATACTGTTTAACAGACATGAATACAATTGAACGAGTTCAAAGGTATTTTACTAGAAGAGTACTCCGTTCCTCTACCCTCAATAGAATACCGTACGCCACCAGACTTAAAACCCTGGACTTAGAAAGCCTGGAACTACCCCGCCTACGGTCGGACCTAAGCTTAGTACACAAAATCTGCTACAATGTTCTACCTATGAACGAATACTTTAGCTTCAACCACAATAATACACGGGCCAACAATAGATACAAACTCAAAGTGAACCGCTCCAGACTCGATGGCAGAAAATACGACTTCAGTAACAGAGCGGTCAAGGCCTGGAACTCACTCTCTGACGATGTGGTTACATCCTCAAACCCCAATATATTTAAACTTAAACTGTCTACGGTGGACCTCCCTCCATTTCGAGGAAGCCTATAAAAGGGGCGTGCATAAGCGCACTAACGTGCCTCCCGTCCTTGTCCTACAGTCCCCATTTACTTGTTCTCACTTATATGTTCATATATGTTTTTATTTTTTTACCCTTTACTATTGTTGATGTTCTATATGCTTGATTAAATAAATAAATTTAAAAAACCCCACTGGTATAGTGTGCCCTGCTGGAGCAGGGGATTGAACTGAAAGACCACTATCCTGTTATTGTGTTACTCTTGAACGACAGGAAGCTCGTGTCTTAACTCATCAAATTAACTCTGCCAATTCATGCTTTTGGAGATATTTATAAAACTCAGTAAGGTTCTCCTCGAAGGACCTCTGGTAGGAGAAGCTAGAAGCTTGATGTTGTAAAGGCTGCACGGTTTTCTTTTTTCTAGTCAAGTCCCGAGGTGCGGCGAAAGAGTTAAAAGAACACACACACACACACACACCCGTGTGAGGCTCAGAAAATGCCAGTTTCTCATCCTGCATCAAAGGGGAGGGGGGGGCGAGACTTGATCTGGAAAATGTCATCAATAAAAACTGCATTTCGGGTGGGAGGGATAAGATGCAGTTGCTTTTCCGTGGGTAAGGTTATACGTTGCAGCCTGGTTTCCCAAAAAAAAGGGGGCCATTAAAAAGCTGATCCCAACCTAATGGACGGGCTCATCCATTCAAACCAAGAAAGAGCTTCTGTTTTCCTCTAACCTTCGTGCGGGGTTCCATCAAGCGAGGAGGCCAACTGAAGTGGAATGGAGGAGAGAGGTCTCTTCATGGATGCCTTTTTCCCCAAAGAGAATTTGAATTCTCCACGGTCGAATGATCCGTGTTTCGAACACGTGATGGGAAGAGCTACAGTAACTTTCTGGAGAAGGCGCTAATGTTGGATAGGGTGGAAGGGAAAAGAAGAGGACAACCAGCAAGAAAGTGGATAGATTCCATTTTCAGCAGTGTTTTTCAACCTTAGACACTTGAGGATGAGTGGACTTCAACTCCCAGAATTCCTCAGCCGGCCATGAGTTACAATAAAAATGGATGTATCCTTGAAAGACCAAGTTGGTAGTTCCTCCTCATGTCTAAGGCGGGACTGGAACTCACTGTTCCTGGTTGATTGGTCCAAAGTCACCCAGCTGCCTTTCATGCCGAAGGCGGGACTAGAACTCACCCTCTCCTGGTGATTGGCACAAAGTCACCCAGTCAGCTTTCATACCTAAGGTGGGACTAGAACTCACCCTCTCCTGGTGATTGGTCCAAAGTCACCCCGCCAGCTTGCATGCCTAAAGTGGGACTAGAATTTACAGTCTCCTGGTGATTGGGCCAAATTCATCCAGCTGTTTTTCATGTTTAAGGCGGGACTAGAACTCACCCTCTCATGTTTAAGGCAGGACTAGAAATCACTGTCTCCTAGTTTTTAGCCAAGTGCCTTTTCTACTAGACTCAACTGGGTTTTAAGGTTTTAAATAATTTTAAATTATTATTAGGCTTTAAATTGGTTTTATATTCGAGCCGAAATCAGCCACCGAAATTATTGTTTTTATATTTCTTTTAATGTATTGTTTGTGTATTTGTCATAACTGTTTTTATATGGCTGTACACCGCCCTGGGTCCCTTCGGGAAGAAGAGCGGTATATAAATACAAATAAATAAAGAAATAAAGAAATAAAAATAAGGTTGCCCCAATCACAGAACAATACAATCAGCTTCTTCTTTGAAACCAAAGTTTCAAAGTTTATTCAGTAGTTTCAAAGTTTTGCTCTGCTCTGATGGTTTCTTTTAGCAGAACAGCCTTTTATTGGTAATTCTCTCTTTTCCCCCCCTTTCCTTTTCCTTCACCAGATCATTCTTAATTCCATGCACAAATACCAGCCCAGGTTGCACATAGTGAAAGCAGATGAAAACAACGCATTTGGCTCAAAGAACACAGCCTTTTGCACTCACGTGTTCCCAGAAACCTCCTTTATATCAGTGACATCCTACCAAAATCACAAGGTAGGTCTGTGGCTCACTTCGAAGGCCTTCTAATTTGCTTTGCGAATTCGCTATTAGATGCAAATTAAACATCGAGGTAAGTTATTTTTTTTAAGAATCTTTAACTCTGAAGCGTTCAATTCTCCTTCATCCCAACAAGCTCATGTGAATTGTGAATTATCGTCCTCAAAAATATAAACTTTCCTTTTCTACAACTCCCTTGGCTATTTCCACATGTGCAGGCTATGTGCAGTCCAGAAATTAATTATAGACAGTACTGTATAATTTTTTTTCTGTTTCTCCTGATCTTATGCATTGAGTTTTTAATAAAAGGATAAAATTGGGATAAAATTAAATGAAAGCCCCCCAAAAAATTTCTCTCTCAAGAGTGGAGTTTAAATATACTCAAAACTACATTTCTCCTTGAAATTATGTTCAATTCCTGGTGACTTTATGGAAATATCTAGTTGGCAACATCCTGGAGATATTTGCCTTTCATTGTTGTGATATTCATTTCAGGCTAGGCTGCAGTGTTGGGATTTTCTCTTGAGCTTCCTCAACCGATTATTAATCTGGTCTGATTCTGTTTAGGCTTTATTTCCCCCAAAATGCTGAGAATTCAAACCTGCTCCCAAAAGGTTGAACATTAACTGCTGAATAGCCCTAGTATTCTCTCCATTGAGGAACATTCTCTAGAAATTGTTCTATTCGAGACCCGTTATTCATATTATTTTTAATGTTGTACACTGCCTAGAATAGTGTTCTTTCAATCTTGGTGACTTTAAGATGAGAGGACTTCAACTCCCAGAATTCCCTAGTCAGCCATTTTGGATGTTTAATGTTGTAACCTTCCCAGAATCACCCATCTGTGAGTTGGGCAGCCATATAAATTGGTTTAATAAATAAAATATCTTGCTGTTTGAACATGAAGGAAAGTTGGAGTCTTTTGTAAGGGACAAGGAAATGGGGGGAGGTGTAATTACAAGGGAAGCCAATGGAAAAGATTTGTTCATTGTCCTTGTTCATAGACATCTTTCAGGGACAAAAAAGTCAAAATGGCAGCCATAACCATTGGGTTCAAGCGCCACACATCAAAGAACTACAGAAGCTGGACTGCATCACTGTAGGTGTCATGTTGAGTTTTTTGACACAAGCAAAAGAGGGTGGGGCTCCAATCAGCCGGTAGGGACCAGATGATTGAAGCCCCGCCCTCTCAACATGATTGAAGCCCCACCCTCTCAACATGATTGAGGCCCCACCTTCTCATATATTGAAGCCCTGCCCTCTCCAGGTGATTGAAGCCCTGCCCTCTTCGGATGATTGCGGCCCCACCCTCTCCAGGT
>JANHFO010005183.1:11851-23231 GCA_032468095.1 Pareas carinatus
ATCTAGGGCAGGCTATGGCGGCTGCAGCAGTGACCTGCAATGAAATTGGGCTCGACATCCCTGCTCTAAGCTCTAATGAGGGCTGCTGGGAGAAAGAATGGCTTAGCGTATCACATTAATTCGATTGCTGTGTTTGTGATCAATGGGTGGCTTCATGTGTTGTATGAATCTGGTCCTGGACGCTGATTTTCAGTTTAAACAGAACAACAAATGTCCAACTTGTATCCCACCAGGTGGGCTTCATCACAGCTTGATAATGGTGGTTTAGAAAACATTTATTCCTTGTGGCTGGCTGAGATTTAGAGATGTGGTCAGACACATTTCCCAAACAAGGCTCATTGGCAGCTTTGCTACATCAGACTTGAGGACTAATAACACAAATGTTGGCCCAATAGTGCAGTCAGTCAGTTTAAATACAAAATATATATGGAACAGCCATCATTAAATATATTAGCACCTCCATAGATAACGAAGGTGAGATGCAGTTTGGTGAAGTGGCTGAAGGCACCAGGCTAGAAACTGAGAGACTGTAAGTTTGAGTTTGCCTTAGGCACAAAGTCAACTCAGTGTCCTTGGGCCAGTCACTCACTCTCGGCCCTCACAAGGAGGCAGTGGCTAATCACTTCCAAAATATTGCCATGAAAACCATAAGAATTTGTCCAAACAGTCACCAGGACTCAACACTGATATAAATGTACCCACCCCTCAAAAAAACCAAAAGATAATACAGGGTAGAGAGGTTCCCATTTTTAGTGGAATTAATTCAAATTTCTAGGTTCTGTAATATCCCAAGATCTAAAATGGTCAGCTAACATCAAAAATGTCATTAAAAAAGTACAACAGAGAATGTTCTGAGACAACTCAGAAAGCTCAGACTGTCCAAGGAACTGCTGACACAGTTCTACAAAGGAATCATTGAGTTCATAATCTGCACCTCAATAACTGTCTGGTTTGGCACTGCAACCAAACAAGACAGACACAGACTTCGAAAGATAATTAGAACTGTAGAAAAAATAATTGCTACAAAGCTCCCCTCCATTGAAGACCTATACACTGAACGAGCCCGAAAGAGGGCTGTGAAAATAATTATACACCCCTCACACAGTTTCTTCCCCCATGCCATCAATCTGCTAAACAACTAACTTCCACAACACGGTTAAATTATCTACTAAGAATATATCATTATTACCCTTCTCACCTTTCCTATTATATATTACCTATTGTCTTATTCATATGACAATTAACTTGTTGCTTACATCTTACAATATATAATAGTTTCATTTAATATCCTAGTTTGACTTATAGATTGATTATTAGTATTTCTATGAATGTTCAAATATAGAATGTTCCAAACCTATCACAAAAATGTATCGTATGTCATGATGAATGTGTTTTGTGACATGATGATTGTATTTTATTATTAATAATGCATTTTATGATTAATATCGCTGTTTGTCAAGTGCAGCTAATATGTCCACGACATGATGAATGTACTATATGATTATGAATGTACCTTATGATTGTAATCACAGTTTGTCAATTATGCCTGTATGGAAGTATAGAGCATGCACACCAGAGACAAATTCCTTGTGTGTCCAGATACACTTGGCCAATAAATTCTAATTCTAATTAAACTTATAGAACAAAGATTCAAAAGTCTTAAATATTAACCCAAAATAATATTGGCCACCGAAACATTTCCTATTTAGCCTGATTCGTTAAGGAGAGTATTAGAATTGTGCTGTAACATGCAATACAACAAGGTAAAGAAAACACAGAAAGGCATCTCAGATTATAGCAGTAACATGTAGGATAGGAGACAGATGATCTTAAAATCAAAATTCTCTAGGCATATTGCGAGAAGATGAAACAGTGTTTCATTAAATTAAAAAAAAATCCTGAAAAGATTTTACAATTTTCTGAAAATGAAATGAGTTGTTGCTAGAAATTACAGGTTAAAAGTTCTTTCAAGGCAGTTTGTAGGGAGCCTGGGCCTCCTTAGCTTCCTTGACAAGGGTGTTGACGATTTAAGGTCTCCAGCCTGCCCTGAGAGATCACTTATATCGAACAGCAGATGAAAAGCCAGTGCAGATGTAATTTATCGTCGGCGTTTCCTTCTAAAGAATAATTGTGGAGACTTGGTTAGATCAATAATATGGATTTTTGTTGTTAGGTCTTGTAGTCTGCACCATAATGAGAGATAGGGGACAGTGGCTGTTTTCTAATGGAAAATAAAGGATTGGTTTCCGTGTCTTTCTACATTTGAATGCAAAGTGGCACACTTGAAACTAATTCAAGTTGTTAAGAAAAGAACCATTTTCTATTACATTCCTGATATCATATAAACATGGCATGTTAGATCAGCTCCCTGTACCCCAAGTGATATATTGCTCCTTAGATCCATCTCAAAGTCTAAAGGTTGTAATTCCTGGAAGAAGAATGAATGTTTGTTAATGTATGGTTAAAGACTGAAATCACATGCAATGTATCCTCTGACATACATAAATGCAAGTATCATTGCATCTAATAAATGCTAGGCTTATATACATGCCTTATGTCCAAACAAGCAAACTTTCAGTAGTATCCAAGCAAAACTAACTTTAAAGCAAAAAGGAAATAATGAAAGATGAAATAAAATAACTGATATCTCCACCCACTCGCAAATTTATTTATATACCTTGAATGAACAATAGAAAAATAGTAAATGCCCTCACATTTCTTGAAATTCTTGAACACCCAGTAGAATCAATCCAAAAAATTCTATTGGGATCTCCTTTGAATTAAAACTATGCTTAGCATGCCATCTACCTATGTTCTTATATAATATAGAACTATATTCTTATAGTTCTATAGTGTATAAAGAATATAGGTAGGTGCCATACTAAGTACAGTTTTGTTTGGATTCCTGATAGTGTAGTAAATATGTTTTGTTCATTCATGGTTGGTAGGAGAGAACCAAGAGAAATTTCCATGTGTCCGTGTTTGCTAAAAGAGGAAAATACTGCTTCAATCAGATCTCCCCACCCTAAAAAGTAAAGAAAAGAAATCTTGTATAACTGATTTGCAGTTCAGAATCAAGTGTGTATCTTAACTGAAGTTAAGTTTACTTTAGTGGCTATAATAGTTCACAGAATTTGTGTTTCTGAGTAGTACTAAATTACACATTTATTTTTCCCCTTTCCTTCCATTTGGTATTATGAGGAACTCAAGTGGTAGCAGAAAGCAAAATGGCAGAAAAATCAGAGAAAAATAGGCATTTCCAGAGAATTTTCCTGGAGGGCGTTTTGACTTTTACTCCAAGATTAATAAATTAAAAATCATGTTGCTTCTAATTGCAGTTTCTATGAGTAATCTTTTCAGAGGGGAAATGAAAGTTTCAATTTGGAATCTTCTTACTTATGTATTTTGTGTTTGTTTTGATAAAAACTACTTTTTAAAAAAACTAGCACTAGAAATAATATCTGCCCTGCCCAAGTGGACCAAATTGTAGCATATTCATGGAAAACATTTATAAGAATATGATACTAAACAACCACCTCTGACCTGTATTCACACAAGAAGACAATTATCTTAAAGAACTGCTTATATAGGATGATTTGTTCACCTGTTTTGTTTTCTTATGTATGTAAATTGAGAAGTATTTGCTAACTAAAGTTCTGTACTTGATGTTGTTGTTACCAACAAAGGTTTCTTTAGCTTTTCCAAATAAAGCAATTTCCTCTTCCTATGCTGCTGAGATGCAACAGGAACTAGAGAGAAGGCACAGAGCTTCACAACAGAAAGGGGGGGGGGAGCAAAAAATAGCAAATCTGGGAGCCCTCCTGAATGAAACAGATGCCTGATATAGCATTTATGGTTTATGCACGGGACAGCCAGTTACCCTCAAGAATCTCGGGAACAAGACACAAAGACAGTATTTCTCTACCATTGTGGTGGGCCCAGCAACTGATCATTTATTCAGAAGCATAGTGTTTTACAGTCTAGCTCTTAGTTATGAGGAATATACCTTTTGGTGTGTTTAGCCTTAAAAATGAAGGGGGGAGGAAATCACAAAATTTATTGAGGCCTAGTGAGTTGAATTCCGTTAGTGGCCTAGGACTTGGGACTGACTTGGAGATGGAGAGCTAAAATAAAAAAATTGAAAAGTATGTGCAAGTACCATATCGTAGAGAGGTTAAATATTTTGGGGGGCAGGATTCTGGAAGCAATAGAACTGGATAGAGTGGGCAGCTCGGTCTGAAGAATGAGAAGACTGAAATTGTGGTGAAAAGGTAGCATACTGGTCATCCTTAACTGACAATGTCTCTCATGCCAGTATTATCTGCTGTGCCTCTTAAGTCTTCAAGATAAATATCAGCTAATAAAAATGGCAATATACATGCATGCATGCATACATATAGTTTACCTGCTACAGAGAACATATTTTCATAAGGAACAAGAAAGCAGATGCCTATTTTATTAAGACCAATAGGAATTCGGAAGCAAGCCTCTTAATTCCCATACTGTAAATCCTCCTTCCCTGTATAAAAGCCATTCTGCCATTTATTTGAAATATTTTCCCAGTTCCTTTAATTCCCTTCCATTGGTGCATGGGTGGGGAGGGTACAATTTATCTCCAAATGAGCCAAATGACTCGTTTGTGTGTTAATGTTTTTTTATAATTTCACTGGCTCTCTCCATGGTTAGCATTATTATTCTATAATACCATTCTTGGTTGGCCTTGTGGGATGAATCTGCTTCACATGTCTGGGCTTTGCTGACTAAAAATGCTACCATGGAATGATATACTGCATTTATAAGCTGCAAAAGGCTAAATTTTATCCGGAATAAAAATACTTTGTAAGTGCATATTTACACAGTTTTAACAAATAGCAACCTTGCCAAAACTATCTTTTAATGGTTTTTTGAGGCTTAAAATAAGGACATATCTTTAATATGAATAATATAAGTACTATTTCAATTTCTGAAGTATTCCCTGGACTTGTTTTTTTCTTTTTTATGAAAGTTTTAGAATCATAAACAGCACTTAGCTGCCACTGGTACATAATAATGTAAGCTTTTATTGTTGCCTATTTCCTTTTCAGGAAATAATTTAATTGCATAAATTACTAGGAGGTTTTTGAAGAAGAATGTGATTAAGTCAGTTAAAATTTGTTCAAGATATTTCTTTTGTAAAGCCATATATATATATTTAAGGAGCTATGGTACACACAATCATACACAGTCATATGCTGAATAACTGTATATTAACATTTCTAGTCAGTCTTTCCGAAGCACAGAAAGGCCAGATGTATGGGAATTGTAAAAAATCAGGATATGCATAAAAACTGTTCAAGTGCATAAAGCAGCCCCATCTGGAAGACATCTAACAGAAATGAAGTTGTACAAAACCATTCCATTGATAATAAAGCTAATTTTTATGGGTCTGACAAGTATGTAATTATGTTCAGTGGTGCTTTTCAGATTTTATCACAGTCAATAAACCGCAGTGGTAATTTCATTCCCATTTGACATATTTACATGGAAACATTTGATTGGAGGAATTAGTAACCCTGAAAGCCTTGATAGATATGTTTTAATGATCTGTGACCTCTGCAGTCCCTCATCTGTTTATTGTTGCAACAGGCGAGAAGTCATTCCTGTGTGACCTTTGTGGCTTTGCTGGTGGGACACGTCATGCCCTCACCAAACATCGAAGGCAACATACAGGTCAGTTAAACTCTCTTTTATCCTTCAGTATGTTCTTTGCTGCAAAAAACAATAATCCAGGATACAGAATAAAAGAAATCATATAGTACATTAGAATTGAAAGGGTGTATCCTTTTACTGCTCATTTTGCCTTTACAAATTGATATGCGTAGGATCTATATCAAATACTTTTTAATGTTTTTCTTTAAGATAAGGAGATATCTTAAAGCAGGTGTCTCTGCAATTCATGGCCTGACTATTAAAAATTTGGAGATGCTTAGATGGAACATTTTCTACTGAGTCATTCTTTCAAGGCACCTAGGGTATGAGGTGTGTTGTATAGAATATCCAGAGGTTCATATTTGGCAGGGTCATAAAAGCACCCAAATTCAAACTGTGTTAATGTATTCTGAGAGTGACTTCTAAACTAGAGAACTGAAGTAGTCCTTATGTAATACAATTTTTTTTAAAGAATTCCAAGAAGTTACAGCTAGTTATTTTAACTTCTTACTGAATAAATTGGTAGAAAGATGAAATTGTTGTTAAAGATAGAAGTGCCAAGTATGTAGAAGGACAGATCTTGCTGAATCAGCATGGCTTCTGTAGAGAGAAGTTTTGCCTCAGTAATCTTTTATAGATCTTTTGGAATGTCAGCAAGCTGGTGTGTAAGGCTGATTTGGGTGACATTGTTTACTTGGACTTTTTTTAAAAAAAAAACTCTTGACGAAGACCTGCACCAGAGATATTTGAGCCACATCTGAAATAATGAGAGAAAATGATGAAGTCTTTTGTTAATCAATAACTGGTTAAATGATAGAAAGCAGAGAGTAGAAATAAAAGAATTGTTCTCACAAAAGGAGAGTGTAAACTGTGGGACTGGTACTATACTTAAAAGTATTCTTAAATTATTAGGAAGAAAAATGATGAATTTACGTTGTTTGCAATACCAATTTATCTTAGGAAGCAAAACCAAAAAAGAGATGATGAAGAACTCTTGAAGGATCTCTGAAACTGGAGAAATAGAAAGAAAATGATCTTTGGTATAAGCCGCTGTAAAATTGATTATGAAGACAAAAAATCCTCTCTTCATTTATGTACTGATGGAGTTTCACTAGATGCAATTGACCAGAAATGATGTTGGATTGTGATGAAACTGTTGACTTGGTTGGAAAGAAGTCAGCTTCAGGGGTGAATCTTTGAAAAGAATAATAATTTTAAAACCCACTCAGTTTGTTAAAGAATTTATAAAATTACAGTTCCTGCACATAATTGAAATTCTGTGAAAGTTTTTGATCATCTATCTCAAAGAAAGTGGTGTAAGATTGGAAAGGAGTCAGTCAAGAAGCTAGAGGAAATCCTTTGTTAAGAAAGAAAACAATTTTTGTGGCATTTTAGCTTGGAAAAAATATGCCAGGATATATAAAATAATGTGTTGTATTTAAAAAAATAATAGTACATAATAGTATAATCTTGAACCACAGGCATGATATGAACAACAGAGGGAAGGAAATGAACAACACATATAGGAAAGGAGACTGTAGTTCTGTGACTTTTAGACTCTTTAGACTAGAAGTCCCCAACCTATGGGCCACAGCCCACTCATGGGCCATTGGGGGTTTGCAACCAGATTGTGGAAACAGCTAGCAAGCGTGCGTGCACATATGTGTATCCTCACTTGCACAAACAGTGGGTAAGTGTATGCACATGCACTCCATTTGCGTGAGTGACAGGTGTGCATGCACACCACTCATGCTAATGAAGCTACACACACATATATGCGTGCTTGTAAGCTGCTCACACAGAACCATCCCCTATTTCCCCCCCGCCAGTCTGTAAAGCCAAAAACATTGGAAACTACTTTAGAACATGAGTCCTGCTCATGTAGTTATTATAAAAATTATAACCATGGAAGCTGACATTATGCAATGAAGGTTATCTATTTTATGGAGGGTTGCAACGTCAACCTTGGGAGGTCAACTAAAAAGTAGGATCCTGTTTCATGTTCATATTTAATACTTATACTCTGAATAGTGAATGTAGGTTTTAATTGTAAAAACAATCGATAATTTACAGTTTTTTGCTAGTTAGATTTTGTGCATGCATGTATATGTATATAGCTTTTTTACATATACCCATTTGTTTGCTCAATAGTGTAGTCCTTGTATTTGTTACTGCAAGGAATTATTATATGTATAAATGCAGTATTTTCCTTCTTTAAGCACACTATTTAAATAGGTGATAAGTGTAGCAGCAGCCTGGTTTGTCGAGTCAGATCTTGTTCATAACACTTGAGTATAGGCATGAATATTTGAATTTAGCTCTTTGATTAATGTTGTGTTCAAGATGACTTGAAAATTCTTTCAGTGGTTCTATGGTTATCATGTACTTCTCATGCACAGTTATTGCAGTAATTCATTAATGGATGTGCATGTCTGAATCAGTGTTCACTTATACCATGTTTCAAAATGTTAACAATGAGGAGCCATTTTCTACATTCCTCTATAGCAGTGATGGCAAACCTCTCTGCTGCCATGTAAGCTAAGTTGCCCCGGCATCGCCCCAGAGCTAAGCATTCTCAAAAAGGAGTAATGGCGCCAGGCGATGACATCATGAGTCATGATTCATTAGTTGTGACTCGTCCAGGCACTCGGTGTCTAAAAAGTTAGCCATCACTGCTCTATAGTGAAGAGAAATAGGAATATAAGTATTGGAACTCCGTGTTTAATTTGCATTGCTTGCCAATGCATAATTGGCATAATTTAATAAAATTTGCATGTTATTGTGCAAATTGTGATGTTCTTTGCACCATCTCTATTGTGAAATTAGAAGTGGCAGTTCTTAGAGGCTTTTGAGATTATCATTGGCTGACAGAGATAACTGCTTTTATTTGGACTTCAGCTATAAAATGTTAAAAAAAATGTATGTACTGGCAGATAAAGGTCAGTTTCCTGGCAGGCTGTGAAATGTGATAAAGTTTTTCAGTTAGCTGTATTGACAAAAAGCCCTTGTATAATTAACCTCAGTTGTTCAAATTATGGGTAAGCCTTTTGAAACTATGAGATATAAAAATCATAAGATTGGAAGAAACAATGAATGGGGTATGTATTTAACTTACCCTCTTTCTGAAACTCGTATCATGCAGCTTCCATTTTGTACTATTTTGTTTTTTGGTTTGCAAGCTAGAAAAACCATTGTTATTAAAATCAAATTTTCCCAGTTTGGGAACTTTTCCAATAATTGTAATACTGGGAAAAGAATGATTAGTAAAATTCTAAATGTTTTACAGCCTGCAGTTTTCCCCCCATTTAAAGGATGTTCCACACATTGTAATTTCTGTACAGAAGTAAAGTGACTTGTATACTGTATAAGAAAATGTTATGTGTCTCGTAGATACCTACCATGAGTAGAAATCATGCTTGTGGCTATTACCCTGTATGTACACTCAGTTAAAAGAAGTCTGTCGATTGGATGAATGCCCCAGTGGATGATACACAGAATAAACTAGACAAGTGTCTCAAATGATTCTTTCCCTCAGTGCAGCAATGACCTTAATTCTCTTCTAATGTACATATATTCTTCTCATAGTATCAGATTAAAGAATGTATTATTCATAATGATAGTCATATTCACTCACTTTTACAGTATTCTGCTTTATTCTGAATTTTGAACAGCCAAGATTTTCAACAAGATTATTTTATTTGAATGCTGAGCTTTTTCTGCTTTCATCTGTGTCTGCTAGTAGTGTTTATCGTAGTCATAATCACATATTGTTTTATAGAACTTTAAATTAAACCCCTTGGCAAATTTACAAGGTGGTTCTGTATGCCCATTTTACAAGGTGACTTGAAGCTGACTTATTTGTGGCCACAGAATGATTGGATTCAAGTATAATACTATCCCATTATTTGCTAAGTAAACCACAATTGGCTTATTTCACACCACATGCTAAGTGGTTTAGCTTAGACAATAGTGCTTTGCAAACCACAGTGATTTACTTTTCACAAGATGCCAAACCCAAAATAAACTAGGTTTTGGAGTTGTACAGTATGTGAAATCAACCAATGCACATAGAATGGAAGGGAAATGCATCCGTTTCTCCTAGATGCAATTCATCCACTCCCAGGCCATGTTCTATAAGAGAACTTACAGACTATTATGTGTCCATTGAGACAATATTATATCTTTCACCTAAATATGGAAATATTTCTTTCCCTCTAATTAAAATAGTTGATTTTATAGAGTGAATCATGAATTCAAGTTGGCATTTATTTGTTTATCGCACCCTGGCAGCATATCTGAATGCAGGAATTTACAGCTTATAGATTATGGAGTCTACATCCAGCTGGCCTAGGTTTATAGTTTATGTCACAACCAGAGGCTTGTTATTACTTTGCTATTAACTCTATACTATATAGGACAGTATCTTGGAGACAGAAGGATCTGTCTTTTTGGCATTTATCCGCCTCTGTGGCACAAACAATCAGAGACGATTCTTTCACAGAAAAATTACCTATTCTTCCTGCTTTTGAATTCAGTGTACTCAGGCTGATGCCATGGCTCCCCCCCCCGCAATCCTGTTCTTTTCCTTTTGTTTGTTGCACCCTGCTTCAGAACACGGTTTTGTGTTCTTTGACATAGCTGTCCTTGTACATACAGTACCCAGGCAAATTATAGACAGGCTTGAAGGGGATAGGTATCAAAAGTGGTCTAAATGGCTTAAATAATTCCCTGCTGAAATACAAACTGTCTAGGGGGTTGACACAAAACATCTCCTGGTTCAAGATTTACTTTTATCACCTGTCACAGACCCTTGATTCAAGGGCAAGACAGCCGGTCTTCACATGCAGTTTAGGAATCTTGACCAGCTTAATAAGCCTCCCCACTCCTCTCATCTTCCAGACATCAGGTGAATTGATATCCACCAGAGTGCTTTTCTTGTCTGACAGATGCTTGACAATACGGGAGGATTGACTCTTTACTGCTAGCTCTCCAATTCTTTCATTTTTCATGCTTTGTATATTTTCCTTCTGCAATGCATCCCTGTAACTATTTAGAAGAGTAGACTTCGAAGAGTGAATTTCTGAAGGTTTGTGATTTTCTTTCATGCCTGGTCCCAAGGATAACTGCTCGGGTAGGCTGTGGGCGGGGTGTGGGGGTGCAGGGGGCACCAATGGGCACAGAGGAGTTGGGGTCACCAATTAATGGGGGGTACAGGGGCACGCCAATGGCCACGGAGAGGCGTGTTGCTGCGTTGGCACTTTGCAATACATAAGTGGCTTTGGGGTTGCAGTTTGGGCATTCAGGCTCTAAAAGGTTCGCCATCATTGGAATAGTGAATTTTTTGGCAAAAAGGTTTATTGTTTCCACTCATGATAGAAAGAGACTCATGCAACATTAAAGACATGAATTGTAAGTACAGATTCTAGCAAACAAATATTCAGGCAGATTGAAATTGTGTGGGCAATTATTGTATATTTTCCTTTATTAGCAGTAATTTTATGTTTGTTGATTGCGGCTTGCATGTGCATGACAAGATGAATGAATTTTGTGACTATGAATGTATCTTATACTTCTATATACAAATGATTATGATTATATATACAATGATTATGTTTTGTTAAATGTTTTTTTGCTGACATATAATTAAAATTCAAGGAAGACTAGTATGGACCATTTCAAGCTCATTAGCTCT
>JANHFO010005183.1:23331-41766 GCA_032468095.1 Pareas carinatus
TGAAGGACAGAAAAGGAGACATTTGCCTCCTCCCATTAATGGGGCCGGACTAGGGATTGCAACATAATTTACATACAATGATTATGTTTATATATACAAATGATTATGAATGTATTTTTTATTGTAATCACAGTTTGTTTATTGTAGGTAGGTAGGTATTGAGCATGTACACCGGAGACAAATTCCTTGTGTGTCCTGACACGCTTGGTAAAATGGATTCTGATTCTGATTCTGATTCCGATTCCGATTCCGATTCCGATTCCAATTCCAATTCCGATTCTGACAGCAGCTAAACGCAACAGATCAGGCAATGCAATTTCAAATCCTTAAAACTGTTTCTCCGCCCCCCCACCATGTGGGTCTATAAAGGGCTACATGTCCTTCCCATTTGTTCCTTTACAATTAGGTTTATGGAAACTCATAACTTACGATATATCTGATACTGTTTCATGACCTATGAGATGTACAGATATGTTGGGGATCATCTCTGGTAGGCATTTTTTTCTTCACCTGATAGTTATATGTGGAAAATAAGTAAAGCATTGTTCAGGTTTGATGCTTGGATGGTATGTTTAAGAAAAGAGTCATCCTTATCGATAGCGTGTCCTCCTAAGTTAAATCCTTTTTAACGTAGCTTTCCTGGGTAGAACCAGATGATTAAATAGATTTGAATTTAAAACTGAAAATGATTTTCCATTTGTAGTTTTAATAAGCATTTCTATATTTGGAAGCAAACGCACTTAACAAATAGTCTTCCTGATCATTGACCATCATCACCGCTGTGTTCTTAATGTGAAATATGTACATATTATAGAATGCATAATTTTATTCATATTATTGTGCCATTCATTATTCATTGTTTACTTGTGTAAAAAGAAGACTCGCCTTTCTCCTATTGTCTCAGCTTGCCCTACGAATTCTAACAGAGAGGGAGTATCCCCAAGATCCATTTCCGTTAAACAATGTCATCTTGTTGGATGCTAGAGCCATGCTGTCTCTGTAATGGCATCTGCCTTATGGAGCTACATTCTTCCAGAAATTAGGATGCCCCAGACTCTGTTAGCCTTTTGTAAGGAGTTACAAATTTGGCAGATACTCCTAGCATTAGCCACATAGTTAGGTGAGATCTGCTGGTTACTATGATGAATTGTTCTTGACTTGAATTGTGTATTTGTCCATGAGTGTTTAGTCTTGTAATTATTCTTGTGGTGGTTTTAACAGTTTTGGGAAATGGGTGGCCTTACAGATTGGCTGACTGGATGGAGAAGAGTTATAAATACATTTTTCAAAATATATGATGTGGACAATTGGTTAGTTGTATGTCATAAGCCCGTCAAAAAATGTGTAACAGTATTATTTACATCTACCTACTAAGAAAAATGTGCTGCTGAAGAATATTCAAAGATTCAGTTGAACTGGCATTCATAGTTCTTTTCATAAAATATTGTCTTGGGATCAGTGCAGATAAAACATCCCCTTTTTGTGACTATTGCTAGACAGTTGGACCATTCCTTCACCTAGCTCATCTTTTTTCCTAGAGACGTTTGGCATTTTATACTATCCTTAATCAATCTAAATACCAATTATTAGCTACATTAACATATTGCTGACAGTGCTTTTGATCTTTTAGTTATGAGTAATGAACCTGGACTTAGGGTTAGGTAGATGCCTCTTACTATCACAGGTTGTTACAATGAGTTGAGGAGCTGGGAAAGGGAAGGTACGCAAGGGATATATGAAAATGAAGCACAACCTCCTTGTGTACATACATACAAAATCACAAAAACAAGTATGGAAGGCAGAGGATAAATTGTGAAATTATGATGCATATTTCATCAATTTGACCTAATTGTATTAAGAACAAATGCTGATGCCTATCATCCCTTAGTCTCTTGCATTCAAATTCCCTTATATTTTAAGCAAAAAATTATTTTATTGGCTTAAACATTGGAAGATTTCACTGCTGTCGCTTAATAGGGTTGGGAGGAAGATGGTAGGAAGAGTGTATAAAAATAGAAGGGTGATTGATCTCCATAGCTAACAGAAGTGCAAAATCATGTGTGTGTGTGAGAAAGAGAGTGCACACATGTGCACACAGGTATATCAACTTTCATGAGGCATGGAGGACCTGATGAATATGAAAAGCCAAGCTTCATGCATATGGCAATTCTAAGGCAGTTATTATGAAGCTACAGAAATATTTCCAACAGTTTGTGCTTTTGTTCAAAGAGTCTCATGAATTTTTGAAGACAGTGGCTTATGTGACCTACACAGATCCTGTTTGTGTGATCAGTTCCATTTGCTCATTTCAGTCTTGCACATCTAGGCATTTATAGGTCAACGTAATAAAGAGAGAAAATTTAATAATATATGTATTTTATCCAGATGAGTGGCTCACTTTGCGTTTCTATTTCTCATGTGAACTGCACTTTGACTTTTAATGTGCAGTTACATTACTTGGCATTGAATTTAGTGTAATACGTAGCCTTTTTCTTTCACCTCCCCTCCCCAACCCAGTGCAAAAAAAGAAAAAAGAAAATATTTCATATCAAGTATAACTAACCCGGTATGCTTTGTGCTTTTTCATTAAATACTTATTATGAGAGAATGTGATGTTTGAAGAGAATTGTTATTAACTTCTAACAAAGCCAGTATTTGTAGGAATGTTCAAAATCTAATTACATGATATTTTCAGTGGTACGTTTTATTGGCAGTGAGCTATCTCACCAACTTTCCTGAATACTGACCATTCTCTCTCAAAAAAATGTCAATTTGTTCTTCATTCTTCCTGTATTGTTGTAGAAAGATTTTCATTTGTTTTAGATTAATCTCAGTGGACCCTTCCTATGGTCCTCCATAGTTTTCGCTCAAGATATTCTTCATTTGCATCTCTTTTCATGCATACATTTCCTCTCTTCATTAAATAGAGCTGGAACATCATCTCCAGTGAAACCTCTGTAAACATGAATCAGAGAACCATGTATGACGGCCTGGATTTGAAACGCAATTTATATTCAGACCCATTCAGAAGCAAAACCTGTAAAGACTTGCAAATTGCTTTATATTTTTGTTAACTTTTTTAAAAATAATAACTCGGAACCAGTGGACCTTGAAAGCAATAATACCAAGCAGAGTAAAACAAAATGAGCAGTAACATTGGAACATACTGAAAAATTTAATCTGCAGGTTAAAAAAAAAGTACAAGAATTAATTAAATTAATTAATTAATTGCCTTTTATGAGAGAAAGTCAGTACAGCATAATGGTTAAGATGCTAGAATAAGGTAGAGGAGTTCTGGATTCTTTTTTTTAAATACAAGATTTATTGAAATGTATTAAATTACAAAACACCAAAGTATTAAAAAACAAATTAAAAACATAACAAAAAAGACATAAACTGAAAAGGCATCTTTAAAAAAAGAGATTCAGATTCTTATCCTTCCTTAGGCATGAAGATCAACTGGATAATTTTGGGCCAATCACTCTCTATCTTTCTCTCAGTCTAAAGCATTGTCAGGGTCTGTGATGCAGTGAATTGAAAAATAAAAGCTCTAAGTTGGGTATCGATTATGCAGAATTTGAATGTAGGACCACATTCTCTGCTTGATGATATGCAGATGGTATTTGGAATCTTGACAACATTTGATGAAAACAAAAATAGAGACGTTTTTCTCAGTTACAATAAGTATAGTCTACTTTAAAATCCCTTGTGATTCCTTCCTGTTCTGCTTTAATCTTGGTTTGTTAGCTGTGCCCTTTGTACTAGCTATTGAGAGCAATTGAAACAGGAATTCCTGTGCAAGCATGAGCTTGCACATTATTACTTCTCCAAAAATATATATTCTGGTTTATCATTTCATGAGAATGTGGCCATTGAATTGATATTTAACAGAGAGTAATCACCATCAATAAATATTTGAAAGTAGATAATTTTTTTTGTTCCAGAATATAATATCCTCTCATGAGCACTATTGCAATCAACCATTCTCCCACTAACATATATTTATACACACACGCACAACTCTGAGAAATAATGAAAGTGAATTTTTGAAAGTGGCACATGTTATTTCTCCTGTTACTTTCACCCAGTATCTTCAACCACAGATTATCATATTAAAGCTATGTGCAAATTATTTGTAAATGTGCAAATTAGGTTGTTTAATATATGCATAAACTTGGCAGAGTTACTTTGCTATAAAGGAGAATTTATATTAAGCTGTTGTTAAAGGTATACTAGCAGAACTGCTCTTAGAGCTGTCTTTGATTCAGAGCAATAAGCGGATTATTTGGGGCTAAAACAGTGCTTGTTCTTATTTTCTCTTTTTCTGATTGAGCTACTGCCATTATATTGTTCACCCAGTCTCTTTACAGTCAAGTGCTTCTAGTTATCCACATGCATTATTGTGTGATAAATTGTTGAACATCTGTTCAGTTTGAAAAAACTAACTCAGTCCTGTCTTTTGAAATTACGTTGGCTTGAGATCTGAAACTGGGAAAAGACATTTACATTCACATGTGGAGGCCTACCTGAGGATAAAGTGCAAAATATAACATCACATTTTTGGAAATGACTTGCTGTGATTCCACTTTATAGGCATCGTATATTAACATACACCTATAACCACATAATAGTACTAGTTGATTATAACTTAGCCATAAAGAATCTGTTACTGTGCTTCAAGTCGTAACAAGGATTGATCTCTGCCATATTGTTTACTAAAAGCAGATAAACGTTCAGTAGAGTAACACATATGCAGATTAATTCATAGCCTATGATTTGTATGGCTGCTAAATACATAGACTTTAACACAACTAATGGTTTTATGGAAATGACAAGTCACAGTGATAACAGAATCATTTAAGTTAATGTACGTAATACACACATTGAAGTAAGTAAAATAATTTGCACTTAAGTTGTATATTTTTTAAACCTTCCATTTTTCACTCTTGTTAGATCATGGTTAAACATTAAAAAGAATAACCTTGCTTTTTTCCTACTTCTAAAAATGAATCACTTTTATTTTTTTTCAGGAGAGAAGCCATTTAAATGTGATGAATGTAACTTTGCCTCCACCACCCAGTCCCACCTGACTCGACACAAACGTGTACATACTGGAGAAAAACCCTACAGATGTCCTTGGTGTGACTACAGGTACGGAGATTGATAGTGACAATATAGAATTGGCAGAAGATTTGATTAGTCAGAGGGTTTCATACAAAGTGGCAAATAATGTCTATTGTAATGACATCCTCATTGGCACAGAATTTAACAACGTAAAGAAAGGGCTCTTTGTCCAGTTGTGCGGGGAGAACCTTGTTTAGAAGACTTTTATATGAATCACAGAGGTGCTAATGCTGCTTATTTCGCAGATGCTGTGAAGTCTGTTAGAATTCTCTGTGGAGGGACTGTTGATCTGCATTGCCTTTTCAGATCAGGTGCAGTTTTGGAAAAAAAATGTTTGAGTTGCAGCCATGACACTAAAAAAGAAAGTCTCCAAAGAATTAACAGGCCCGTTGTCCATTAAATATTTTAAGCTGAAGCACCTGCCTGTCACTTTAACAATACGGATTTGGTTTATTTGCTATAGTGTTGTTTTTTCTCAGCATTTCATCCTCCCCATGATACTACTGCAAATATTCATGATTCATAGCCAGGAATTGATATCCTTGTCTTAATTAGGAATTGAATGGCTGTGGTTTTACTATCTTTCCAAGTGATATTGAAACACAGCTTGTCCTTTTACAGATATTAGCGGTCACTCTTCCATGAGTAGAAATGTTAATCCCAAAATGCTTTTGCTGATCTTAACTTGAAGTTTATTTTGCTTTATATATTGACTGGGATAGAGATAGAAAGGTGACAAAAAAGAGCTTATATCCTCTTTTTCAAAGATTTGAATTCATGTTCTCATTATCCCATGTTCAGCTCAGTTGTAAACTATGTGATTTCTTAGAGCTAATTCTCTTTCCCTTAAGAGTTTTTGTTGCTAGGATTAAAAACAATTGGGATCCTTAGAAATGAACTGACTTTAAATAAAAGTCAAATTCAGTTCATGGGAATATATTTTGTACAGTACAGTGACATTTTAACAACCGATATTTCACAGAAAGTGGAACACTGACTTATTTTAAGTCACTGATACACCTTTAATAACGAACTACTAATGCTACAGAGGCAGCATTATGTAAGTTGCCATCTGCTTGGTGATTTGTTTTGCTTTGTCTGTACAATTTTGTCAAAGCAAAATAGAAGAAACAAAGAGGCTTCTTTATAGATTAGACATTTAAAAAGTCAGATTTGCAAACTGCGTTGATTTTACAAATGTACCTTTCTAAAATTATGTCATATGTAAAGGATATAGCCTACAAGCCTAAGAGTAAATAGCATGTATTTTTAATATGTGTACTAAAATATAATATTATGCAGTTAGTATGTATTATAACCTAATTAACAATACCTGGTACAGGAGTATAGCTTTTGATATTAAATGCAGAAGGATTCATTGGATATTTTCAGTAGCTTTTTGAGTGAGAGAGGGATTCCACCAAGACTAGTTTTGTCATGTTAAATGGTTTCCCTGGAGAATCCATAGTTTCTATTTATTTTGTAAGTACTTATACATTCTAAAGTAAAAAGCCATATTGTAATGTGTTCTTCTAAGCATGCCAAAGTAGTTAGAACAAAACCAAAACTGAAGATGTTCTTTTTAAATTAAATCAATTTCAGATTATTTTGTATGCCAACAAATGCATTTCTTCCTGTTGTTTCTTAGTTTAACAGAGGACATGCTGAGTTTACCTAAGCCTTCATTAAAGAGCACATAAAATATGTACTAGTTATATCATTATAACCAATATATCATTGTTAATCTTTATCTTCCAATTGTTCACTCATGTTGTGCAGATAATAATTTCTTATTTACAAGCAGTTTTAAATTTATTTATTACCAGGCAGAAGGGTGCATGAATGTTTAATGGTCATATAAAATAATGACTAAGTTGGAAATAGCAGTAGAATAACTTTTTGAACAAAAATATGAAGAACAAATCTTCCACCATAAACTTGTTCTTATCTTGATTAAAAGTACTTCCATTTGGATCAAGGATTGATACTTACAATATTTTAGAGATCCACAAGGTAATAGATAACTATAAGATAAGGTATGGTAAAGTAGGGCAGACCAGGGCAAGATGAGTTGAAATGAGATGAGGTGAGATGACATAAGATAACCTTTATTGTCACTTTTTTCTGTGCACATACTAGCATATATTAAAAAATGTAATTCTGATGCCCACTTTCAAAATAATATATATTAGAGTTGCTATTTCAAATGCTGGCCTTTATCTTATATGTATTATAAATTTTAGTAAGTTCTTCTATTATAATTTAAAGTCTATAATTTAAAGATTTCAAGTCTAGACAAGCTGAATTGCAAATATAACATTTGGAAAAGTTGTTAGGGTTGGGCCCCTGTGAGGTCTGGCCTCAAAACCAAAATGCAGTTCAACTTAGAGCACCTCCTTATTCTTATGGAACCAATGTGCTTCCCATCTGACCTTCCAAAACATTCTAATCATATTGCATGAAAAAGTCCAATTGGAAGTGGAAAAGTCATCTGGGGTTAGCATTATAATTTGACCCCCATGAGGTCTCCCCTTAAAACCGATGTGACAGTTCAACACTTATACCTAGGGATCAGTTTGCTTTAAGTTTGGTCCCCTGAGACATCCTATGCACATTGCATGGGAAAACTCCATTGGAAATGGAAAAGTTATCTGAGGTTAGGGTTAAGCCCCCTATGAGCTCTAACCCTATAACTGACATGGTGGTTCAACTCAGAACACCTCCTTATATCTATGGGGTCAGTTTGCTTTCCATCCAACCTCCTAAGATGAATTCCTTCTCCTTTGGGAGAAGAAGAACAAATTACTTGTATAGCTTGTGTAGCATACTATGTAGAAAATCATAATGGGGTAGCATTACAATTGCTTTCATTCTTATTATGCCTTCTTGCCTTAGAAGCAAGTATCAATATGGTAGCTACCTTCTAAAGAAATGTTTGTTGGAAACCATGATTATCCCTTAAAACAGCCAGTTGTGAGCGATTTTGTAGTGCTCTCCTCTCCTTAAAAATACTAGTATCAATATTAACTTTATCAAATCACATAACAAGGGTAGGGTGGACAAATATGTTAGTTTTAAAAAAAATCATGCAACCTTAATAATATTTAGCAGCAGCAGCAAAAAAAATCCTTTGAAGGGTTTGTAGCATTCTGAATTGTATTTTGGGTCGAGCACCTTTCAGAAAAATAAAACAGAAGTCACCAAAGTTCTAAGATGAATTGTGTACAACGTATAATACTTCATATCTTTCTATTACCATATTTTATATTCTGTGTTGTATTAGCATATTAGCTCTGCTTTTCCTTCTCATTTAATCTGCGGATGGCTTTGATCCATTGCTTCTTGCTTTCTAAACCATTTCTTATAGATTTCATTTTTCCTCTTATATTTCCAGAAATGCTATCCAATAATCCAGATCTTGATATTTAAAACAGGAGCATAAGATTAAATTGGACTAGTCATCTAGTTTAATCTTATGCTTCTATTTTAAGCATAGCAGAGTATTTGGGTTTATGCCACAGTACCAGGATGTCATTAATTATTTTACAAGTTTAAAAAATGCAGAAATATACTTGCTTCCTATTACTTTTTATAAATAAGTTGTTCATATTTGTTCTGTACTCTTTTGGAAGCTGCACAAGGTCTAGTTGCAGTATAGGAATTTTGCTACTCAACACACACACACACACACACACACACACAATTAATCATCACACAATTGTGACTGGGCTGGATATCATAGTGATGAAGCAAAATAAAATTTAGCACAATTCAACTTTCTACTATTTTATGTAATTTAACACTTGTTTGGATAGATGATTTCATGTTTTCTACATTTATAAATATGAAAATGTCTTTATTAAGCAAATTTCTATTACTGATCCAGAAGAAAAACAGGACAGTTTGTTTCTGAGTATATTATGTGTACTAATACTTCTGTAAAATAATACTATAAACTAGTATCATTCTCTGTATTTTTTATTGCCATTCCCAGATGCTTCAAGATTGGTAATTCAAGTTTTTCCAGTTTGCTTTTTTAATTAATTGTGAAGAATAATTAGAAAATATTTACCTTTTAACTCAATTCAGTTTTTACGCTCAAGATATACAGTACAGTGTTATATATGTTATTAAATTTGAGTTACCAAGTGTATTTATGTTTTTCTGAGACCATCAGATATAGGTGCTTAGTGTTGTTGTTTTTTTTTAAAAAAATAAGATAAATTTGTTTTCTGATATAATTATAATTGTGATTATAATTAAAAAGTAAATAAGCCCAGGGATCACCATGTAATTAGTGTAACAATTTTGAAAATCAAATGACCGTACTACTTTCCACAAAGAATCAAAATAAACATGTTTATGGTTCTTTAATCTCTATTCCCATTGTGGAAGGACCACATAGTTATCTTTAGGGATGGTCACTCTACATGGAATATCTCTGGACAGTCCCTTGTGTAGTAGTTAGCTTTTATTTTATATACATGGTAGCAGAAATGCAAGCCGTGCTAAGAAAAACATAAACTATTTTTTGACAGTACTATTTTGGCAGTATTCCCCAAGCAGTTGAACTATTATCATGTAATGAAGTTGTTGTGTGTGCTTTCTAACTCTGTGGAGATAATGTTGCAGCTTGCCTTTTGTTTTATTTTCTTCCACTATCAAGGTTTCAGAAGGAAAAAGATGGATATTACCATTTCACACCTGTCTCTAAATCTAAACGGGACATAAAAATAGATAACTTTCAACCACTATTAGGCTTCTTTAGATTTCTAGTAAAAAATAATTGAGTTTATTATGTATAAGATACATAAAAGTTTCTATGGGCTGCAATATGACAAAGAAAAAGAAAAAGAGAGAGAAAAGGAGAATAAAAAGTAAAATTAAAATACTTGGTAAAATCCTTATTTAGATTTTTATATAAGTAATTTATAGAGGAATTAAAATAAGATAATAGTTATGGGATTAATATTCTTTTCTTGGAGAGTATGTTTATCTCAGTGAACAACAAGTTGCTGTTTCTTAAATCCATTAAATTTTCTTTTATATTGTCAGAATAATTCTGCTGCCTAAACCCCTCCCCTCACACAAACACATCCACACACCCAGAGTTATAGACTTTGTATAGTTTGGTGTATATAACTCATCTAAGCATATCTGTATATAAAGTAGAGATACCCACAGCTATTTAGAATTATATACCCTTGATGAACAGCAATTTTGCTCTCTGTCTCTTTCCTTCTTTTCAACTAATGACAAGTGGCAGCAGGCATTTTGAACTATTGCTGAATGAAGCAACAGACTTCTATTTTGATTAACAAATTGAGTTAATCAAATCAAATAGAAAACTGCACAAGCATAAATATTAAAAATTGTTTGGGGAATTTTAATCTCAAGAAAGATTTAAAAAAATATTTCCATATATATTTATATGTCTAGATAAACATTTCAATATAAGACAGTATTTTATTGAAAATTACTTCGTTAATATAACTAACCAGGAAAAACAAATGAGGGTAAAATCATTAACTAAAGAATTCTTCAACCATTTTTTCCGTCAGTGTTATTTCACATACTGTACTTTAAATACAATTGATCCAAAATATAAGAAGAAGCTGACAACAAAAATTGAATTAATACATTTTTGTTGTGCTATTTTATAAGTCTCAGAAAAAGGGCAATAGAAGACATAAGACAAATTAAGTAATTGGAATCAGTTACAAATGATTTCTGTAAAGAAATGTACTACATATCCTGCAAAATGTTTTAAATAATAAGATAGAATAGGTATAGGAAGGCCTCTCAGAATGTAAATCAACCTTAGAATTCAATTTATCTTAACTGCATTTTTGTCACCATCAAATCTCAAAACAATGTTAAATCATCCATCTAGCTTATTTTTTATTTGCCTCAAAAATAAAATGAGAAAAATTCCTTGGATTTTTTTCTATCAAATCAAATAAAGAAATCAGAATGCAACCTAAGCTCCAATGTTTGGACATCCCAGATACTTCTATTTTTTCAATTTACAGAGTAACCAGACAGAATACGAAACTTGTATATCCATTACATGAGTTTTAAGGTCAATTCCTGGTCTGCAAAATTTTTGTATTACTTACAAAAATAAATCTTCATCCCTAATATTAAACACTATTCTCTAACCTGCAAATAGTCTCAGGAAAGAATGTCTGATTATTTAAAAAAAAACAACTCAAACTGAGTAGGATATTGTGACTGTTGTTTAGGGAACTTTGGAGATTTTCAGAGATGCTGCATCACAGATAACCAGATGTAAACCCTTGTTTGTGAAACTAGGATCTAGGGATCTGTTGGATTGCAACTAATGGATATGAGCTTGCTTGCCAGAGATTTGCTTGACTCCATAATCAGGATGGCTATGTTGAAATCAGTTGTTTTGATTCTAGAGAATTTGTGGTGGACAATATAAATCCAGGTATGCTAGACAATGATCAATCAATCTGGCAATAATGATTAAAAAGTAATCTATATCTGATCATTTTTTTCTTCAACAATTATTATTTTAGTAATAAAAATTGTAACATCTCCTGCACATTTGGAATGATCAATTTTGGAAACTTTCCCCATCCAGGTTTTCAATAAAAGCTGTTTTCTTTAAGAAATATTGTAAATATAAAAAAAAATATGAATAATAGTATGCAATATACCCAGCCTTGTACCCTTAAGGAATCACTCAAAGAATAAGCAAAGGGGCTTGAGTATAGGGCAATCATCTGAAGGCTAAATAAACATTGACTTGCAATAATTGTATCCATGTTTTGAATACATTTTTGTAATATCTTTTTCCCTTGAAAATTTTGTAAGTATACTGGATTTAGCCAACAGGAAAACATCTTTTTTTTTCAAAATAATTGCCAGTGAACTGTGAGTGAAAAGTGTCCTACATTTGCTGTTAATAAGAAAAGATCATGAAATCAAAAGAATGAGCATGAGATGCAGATGGCTTCAGACATTCCTCTTGCAAAGCACAGCTGCCTTTGACAACTACCTGTTGCTAGCTGTCCATTTGCCGAGTGAATTTAATATTTTTGAAAGGCCTAAAGAGGACATTCATTATTTCTTTCCCCATCTTTTTTACATAACTCCATCCAATATTGTTCTCTAGTTTCTTTTCCCTGTATAGTCATCCCCTTCCCTTACTTCATCCCCACTGGTTTCCCAACCCCTTATCACCTGCCCTCATTTCTCCATCTTACTGTACTTTAAAGTAATTGAACTGAATCAATACATGGATTTATATTTTTTTGGTCCTAAGTCCATCCACTTTTTGGAAAGTGACTTCTGAGAGAGTGATATAATGTATTGTACGCACAAATACTGTACATGCTATATATGCACACCATTGCTGAGCAGATGTAGAATATAGAGGAAATGACCTTGAGGGATAGGAGGAAGAAGCATTGCCAACGCAATAGTCAGATAAAAGAGGATTGATTCTGGTGCAGGAATATAACCTGAGTAAATGTCTCAGGCAACCTCATCCTTAGTTCTCATGAAGATAGGGGTGGGGCACATTCAGAGTTTACAAAATTCTGTTATGATAACTTTGCTATAAAAGTAGCATTGGCATTAGTTTTCTAGTCTGGTCTACTTGAAAGGCTGACAATGAAGGAGTAATCTCGAGAAGTGGTTTCACCTTTAGAGGGTCCCGTGCTACCTCCATCTACTTTTCTTTTGGGAGGGTTGTCTTCCATTTTTCCTTCCTTTCTGATGAATACAATGTTTAAAACATTTCCAGACCTACCTGCATCCCCATCCTCTTTCAGCTGAATCTGTTTGGCAATTGAAACACAGCAAATCAATTGAGTGAAAGAGAAATAGGGGAACAAGTAGATGTTGACAGGGTTACAATAGGAAAACAAAGTAGAAATACAGAAAGTGCAGAAGATAATCTGAAATGTGAACTAAGAAAGGACTTAATGCTGAAATAATTATAGGTAGTCTTTGGTTTACAGCTATTTGTTTAGTGACTGTTCAAAGTTACAATAGCACTGAAAAAAATGACTTACAACTAGTCCTTGCACTTATAACCATCATAGCAGCCACATGATCACCTGATCAAAATTTATACACTTGACAACCCACATTTACAACAGTTGCAGTGTCCCAGGAACTTGTGATTGTCTTTTGCAGCCTTCTCACCAGTGTTGACAAGCGAAGTCAATGGAGGAAACCAGATTTGCTTAACAACGGCAGATTTACTTAACAGCTGCAGTGATTCGCTTAACAACCATGGCAGAAAAGATTGTAACGTTGGATCTGACTCACTTATAATAACCATCTTGCCAAGGAATGGAAATTCTTATCCCAATTATGATCATAACTGTTTTTGGCTGGTGAGCAGATCTTTAATGTTGAGCGCATATAATGGGTACATTTATAAAAATCACTGCCATGAGGATTTACTTGTTTACCCAGTAGCCTTCACAGTGGGTGAGGTCAGACTCATTTAAAAAATGATGAAGAAGTTGCTTTCTATCGCCCAGTTTAGACCCCATGATGTTCTCTATCAATGTCGCTTATATTTGAGATTTTTCTAGACAGTGTTCTTCCAAATGAAATTCTTTACCTCACCTTTTCTACAATTTTTTATTTACTATCAGACCTTATGGAACCTTCACAGGCATTGTTGTACATCTTCTAAAGCTCTTGCTTTTCTATCACCTACTGCTGACCCTACCTGCTTACCATATTAAAAATCATAGCCTGAAAATGAAAACCTCATGATTGAGGCAGTAGCCCAACCATGGCCGCAGCCAGTAGCTCTGAAGCAGCTAAACCTTCCCCAAATTTCATTCCCTTGGGAGTTATGGCTTCCAGATTTTGGATACATTCTGTAAGTCAGCCCATTTGAGGAATCTTGGTTCAAAAAATGTTGCCCTGTGATACACCATTTCATGCAGTTAAAGGTCATGACTATTAGTATTTTAGTAGTATACAGATAGATAAACTATAAAAGTACTTTAAAGTATAAGCTGAAGGGATCAGGAAAGCTGTGGACATGATCTGAGGAGAAAGTTAGGAAATACCCTATTTTTCGAGTCTCAGCATCTCCTTTCTTAGCTGCTAGCCAGTGACTTGTCATCGTTACTATGAAGAAAACCTTTCCCAGTAGCTAATATTGGCTCTTTGCTATCTCTGTAGCCTTTCCCTGCTACAAGCACATGGATATAACATGAAGCTAAAAGTCCTGCAGCTTAGTAGAAACTCTCAGAGGAAGTAATCTTTTGCTATCAAAACCTAGAGATGTTAATTCATATTGTGCCAGGAAGTACTAGAAAATAAACTGTGACTTACTAAAGAGAATCTCCCACCTGTATATTTTTATTTCTCCAGGCAGATTATTTAGTTTCTTTAGTCTTAGTTTTCTGTTCACAGCTGATAGTTGGACAACCAGTATTCGACAACTGTTATTTTTTTCTTTAGCAGCAATATCACTTTTTAGATGTTTTGAAAGTTTCACAATTTGCAGCAACAGAAAACTTTTCCTTGTATATAGACTTGTCTGTCTGTCTGTCTATCTCTGATAGAATTAATACAGACCACATGATTAAAAGATTACTTGTGCTTAAAAGGAATGAAAGAAATTAAAGATACTTTATTTTTAGAGTTACCTGATATCAACCAGAGTCGCTTTGTGGTGAGATCAGTGCCAAACAAATTTAATAAATAAAATAAAAATATATAACTAAAACATACCTGGCCACAGTTATTGTTATAGGGAAAATAAGAGGCAGAAGCGTTAGGTATGTTAGCTGCCTTGAGTTGACCAAACAAATAGGTGAGATACAAATAGAATAATAATAATGAGGGTATAGATCAGTTTATGGAGTATCTGAAATGATACAGGATGGATGGATGGATGGATGATAGACAGACAGACAGACTGATGTTATTTATAAAAAATGAAGGCAGGATATAAATAAATGCTTTCTTGTAATGTTTAAAACAGAGAAGTTCTGTGAATGTCGTCTGTTATTGTCCAATTATCTCAGTAGTAGTTTACTGTCTCCCTGGCTTCCACTTTTCAATGAAATCCCTAGGGAAGTCATCACGACGACTTTTTTCTGTAGTATGGAACTGCCACCGCTAGGGGAGCATCCTGCCCTTGAGGAATTATTGGAAAATTTCTTCACATACCTTGGAGCTGAATTTCAAAAGGCATTTTGGCTCAAATCTATCTTAGAGCATTTTTTTGAATTAGGGAGAACTATTTCAAGCTATGAGATCAGTGTTTCTTTTAGCAGTGAAAAGCCATTTTGTCTCTCTGACTGCATGTCTGTCTGTTTCTTTCTTCTATTTAAGTAGTTCTCAGAAGGTGCTTGTTCAGTATCAGCAGCAATAATTGTGGTTGGTAAATGCAGCTCTTTTTGGCCTGGGATTCTAAATAGCATTTTTGAGTCCAAACACGGTGTTAGGTTGCTAATTCAGGTTAACAAAATAGGATTCAATTCTTCTGAAATAGCATGTTAGCAGACCTGTTCTTTCAATGATAGTCATGTATCCTTTGGAACCTGGTAATTCTACTGCTGTGAGGCAAAATAGTTTCCAAGGAGTTGCCTGGTTTCTGTATTAAAAGAATCTTTTTTTAGTATAAAAGTGGAATATATGTTTTCTTTAGCTGTAAAAGCACAATCAAGGCAACATGATAAGTGAGTCAGTGTTGTAAAAGTAAAACTAATTTTGCCTTCACTCACATGAGCTATAGAAGGAGGAAGCTTTATTGTCCCTTGGAAGGTGATAAGGCAGAGTAATTGTATATTATACTGTCCTGGAACATCTGCCTGAAGACTGTTGGAGCAATTCATCTATCATGGACAATACAACATGTTTTGTCTTTCTGCTTTAACCCATCCCCACTTGCTTGGCCTGCACGGAGGTTTTGATAGGGATGGTGCCTGAGCTGGGGTTCCCATTAATCAGTCCCCTTGTTCAACACTCCAGCTGACATAATTACAACCTGCGCACAGCAGTTATTCAAGTCGAGTCCTTGTCACTCGTAGTGCGAAACTACACAGCTCAGATCCCGAAGGAGATTGCCTTATCACACAGAACAAGGGCTCACAGGAGTTGAAGAGAATAGAAATGGGAAAATGTCTTCCGGGAGTACTATATATTCCTTTAAAATAAGACATTTGAGAGACTTACAAGGGACAAAGAGGAGCATTGTGCAGACTCTGAAATGAACTCAGTTATTATTTTTCAAAAAATTACCCAGGCCATTTTTGTGAAACAGAGGGAGTATTAAATAAATTCAGTAGTCTCTGTCTGCTATTCAGTGCTTCCTTTCTATTCATGTTCATTTGCAGGTTTTTCTCTCTATTTCCTTCTCTAGAAGGAACAGAATAGCTATTGGACTTGTAGAACATTTACAGATCTGTAAAGAAGAAAATCTCTAGAACACAATTATTATAGGTAGATTTGTTATGCCAGTCAACTTGGAATATCTTTGGCCAAAGACAAAGGGGAGACAAGTAGCTTGTAATAAAAGGCAGGGGAAATATTTCAAAAGAACAAAAGTGAAAAATGATTCTTTGAAATCTCATTTAATATTTTACTTCTCTTTTTCTTTCTACATATTAATGCTTTGTGAGAGATTAAACACAATGAGACCAATGATGCTGGATTAGAGAATCATCTCTCTTTCTTGTTCTTTTGCCCAGTAAGAACTCATTTCTCATCCTTTTCCAGACCTAAAAGATTCATACCTGAAAATAATTGAAATCTTTCTGATTTACCCACTGCTGAAAAAAGTTGCCAGCTGTCCAGTATAATAGTGACTTGTTTGAAATTGGTTTGCTTTTGGTAACCAAAAAGCAGAGGACAAAGGTTCTTATCCCCCTAATTGCTTTTATTTATTATGAAAATACTGGAACTGTGCACCAACATAAACCCTGAGTGTAGACTCCAAAGTATTTTCAGACTGACACCAGACTGCATTCTTAACGTCATAGTGGGGATTGGGATGGGGGAGAGATATTAAATAATCATAGGACAAGCATTTCAGTTACATTCAATTATTCTCACTCAATTTTACTTATCTGTAGCATAACCTACATTACATTAAAATAATTTTTATACCAACTGTATTTTATACCAACTTTGCCCCTATTTCACCCACTTTGGAGGCTTGTGGTCCATAGCTGGTCTTCAGCCTAAAAAGGATTACAATCTCTGATTTATTTGGTCAGTTGCATGCCATGTTTTATATCGATGCATTGCCCCAAGTTTTGGGTGTTTTTGTATAAGGATTGCAACAAGGAAATGCTGCAAAATTTGCCATAAGGAACAGTTCTCTTACAGTTTGTCTCCATTTGAGCTAATGTTTGCTATAAACAACATACTAGGGTTTCCGTACTGCTCCCTTTTTTCTTACCTGACCAGGTAGGTGCAGTAACTGAGAGCAGAAAATCTAAGAGATTATTCTTGGTGTTGTGATTGTAGCCTCTTGAACATCAGAGAGATAAAGCTTCTGCCATTTACATCTCTCAGAGTTCCAGAAACCGAGTTCAAACCTTTCAGAAGACAGAAAGAAGAAAATCTTTCAGACTTTCTAGATCTGTCAGTACCTATCCTTCCATTCCCGCCCCCCCAACCATCACAACTGATGAAACATTTTGGATGAGAAGCGAAACGTCTTCTTTTTTTTCCTTCAAAAAAACAGTCCAGTTGCCTTTTGAAAAAGCATGTTTGAGATAACTATGACTTGGCTGATTGAGAATCTCCATAGACCTGTGTTTCTTTTTGCTGCTTGTAAGGAGCAGCTGTTACCAAACAAGGTGTTGGAAATAAAAAGTAAATGAAGGAGCATTTTGGTCTTTTTCATGCCATTTATGGTACTGTGATTTACCTAGTTCAAAACCACAATCATTCATAACTTGGCTCCCTGCCAGCTTCCAACAAGGAAGCTCAATGGGAAAGCTGATAGGAAATTAGTTGTTCCCATTCCCATTGATATTTTGCTTGCCTGTGGTCATTCTGTTTCACTGTTTAGGGAAAGAAACATTTCAGAAACCATGACCCAATCGATCATAGGTGTCTACTTTCCTTCTAATGCTCTAAAACAGTGTTTTTCAAACTTGACAACTTTAAGAGTATAACTTCCATAATTTCCCAACATAGTTTAACACTGCTCTAAAATATGTCAAGGCTTATTCTACTGATTACTGTTATACTTGATGTTTTTGCTGGTTATTATCTATCTATCTATCTATCTATCTATCTATCTATCTATCTATCTATCTATCTATCTATCTATCTCTATCTATCTAT